>JAJJMB010010985.1:1260024-1283708 GCA_023531105.1 Papaver atlanticum
CTGGATCCGCGGATTTGGGTTTATATGCTCACCCTAAGAACTACATCCCAGCATGTTTATTGGTTAGGAGTAAGAAGCCCATAAACTTGTGGGACCTATATAGGGTAGATTTTTGGACACGAAAACAAACAAACATTGTACAAGTAAGTGGGTTGATGACTAATTCAACTTTCCTTCTTTTTTATTATGGTATTACAATTGGAATTTAAATAAAAAGTTACCAAATGTAGGAAGTGATTCATATCAAAACGATTTTCTTTCACTCAAATTTCATTCAAATTCCATTCTTCCAGATGAATGGAATGAATTTTAAGACTACCACAGAATTTTGTTTCTTGTTTTAGACTTTTTAACTTTCTATTTCTGCAACTTTTAGTTTTCTTATGAGTTCCTTCCCTTCTTGTTCTGCTTGTTATTGTCGAGTTTTACTTGGTCTTTGTTGTTGAATTTATCTACTCTAGACAGTCAAAGGGTTTTAGGTGAGACATGTAAACAAACAATTTAAGACTAAGACTGAGTTATATTATTACTTAAGATCCAATTTTACACAGAAAACAAGGATATTTTCGTTTTCCTGTCTTTCTAGGAAGAATCCCTTCATGGGGGTCTCACTTTATTTGTGAAATTTTAATTGGGTTAGTGAGTGAAATGATAGGAGAAGAACAAAATGGAAACCCCTCGGATTCGAATTCCGGGAACTCTGCTCCTCGGAAAACTTATTGGAGGTCTGCTTCATGGTCTGAACGTTCTCCAAATAGTAGACCAAAGGTTGGAACAACACATGCTAAAACTAGGTTATGTCTTCCACCGCTACAGCCTTTGTCAATTGCTCGGAGGAATGTTGAAGAATGGCCGAAAGCAGGGTCGGATGATCTTGGGGAATGGCCTCATCCTCCTACTCCTGGAGGAAGGCAGGGGGAAGTGAAATTTCCTGAGAAGGCTGTTTCTGGATACCCACAGAGGGAATTTCAGCTCAAGAAGGATAAACTTGCTTTTTTCGATAAAGAATGTTCGAGAATTACTGATCATATATACTTAGGAAGTGAAGCCGTGGCTAAGAATCGTGAAATTCTTCGGAAAAATGGTATTACTCATGTACTTAATTGTGTTGGTTTTGTTTGCCCTGAGTACTTCAAAGAAGATCTGGTTTATAAGACTTTGTGGTTACAAGATAATCCATCTGAGGATATAACTAGTATACTATATGATGTCTTTGATTACTTTGAAGAAGTTCGTGAGCAGAATGGACGAGTACTCGTTCATTGCTGCCAGGGAATTTCTAGATCCACTTCATTGGCTATAGCTTATCTTATGTGGAGAGACGGGCAGAGTTTTGAGAATGCATTTCAGCTTGTGAAAGCTGCTAGGGGTGTTGTGAATCCAAATATGGGATTTGCTTGCCAATTACTTCAATGTCAGAAGCGGGTTCACGCTGTTCCAGCGAGCCCAAATTCGGTTCTTAGGATGTATCGGATGGCTCCTCATTCATCGTACGACCCTCTCCATCTTGTCCCCAAAGTACTACACTATCCTAGCCCTCTTGGGCTGGACTCTCGTGGTGCATTCATCATTCATGTACCATCAGGTATTTATGTCTGGGTAGGGGTTAATTGCAACCAAGTAATGGCAAATGATGCAAGAGTATCTGCGTTTCAAGTTGTTCGTTATGAGAGAGCTCAAGGTTTAGTTTTGACTGTAGAAGAGGGAAAGGAACCACCGAGCTTTTGGGATGTTTTAGCTAGTAACCCTCTCTTTCTGGGTGATAGGGATCAGGATTTGAAGGTCAAAAAAGAAGCTAATGGAGGTTGGTCCGAAGAAATGAATCATGACGTGGTGAAAACTGGGTTTGGAGTTGGCAAGAAGATGGTGGTTGAGTATGATACTGATTTTGAAATTTTTCACAAGGCACTCTCGGGTGGTGTAGTACCGCCTTGTCCGCTGTTGAGAACTGGAAATGAGACATGCCTGCCTGCTAGAGAAAGCGGTTGGGGCAGGATAAGAGAGAAATTTGTTAATGGTATCATGAAAGAAATTGTTGCAGCACCTCAATTTACCTTTAACAATTCTCAGTCAGAAATGTTGATGGATTCTTGTAGAGAAGAGGAGTTCTATGTTCCTTCCAGAAATCCTCCTTCTTTGTCACCTTCCCCTCGTTGTAGTTCGCCTAATTCATTCAACGGTTATTCAGACTCAAGTCCAGACTCCAATTCCAAGTCTCCATCACCTTTGCCTTCACCTTCACTGTCAGATCATTCCAGTTTCTTTACCACTTCACCGGCTTCTTCTAACTGGTCTGACTCTTCATCTTTATCTTATCAGTTATCACCTAGAGAACCTTTTGATGTCAAGCCTACTCCTCGAGCAGGAATTGTTCCATATCCATTCAAAGGGTTTGGATCCTCTATCGCAGAACGTAGAGGAAATACTCCTCCTTCTCTAATGTTGCCACCGGTTAACGAGTCTCCACAACTCTCCAGAACCATGGTTAGGTCATGGACATTTTCACACTTAGCTTTAGATGAAAATGTAATGGAGAGCAATGTAAACCAAGGATTTGAATGTCAGGATTTTCATGGACCATGTATAAGAGAATCGCCGTCATATTCCGAGCAGTTGGTTAGTGGAAATGACATTAAAATTAGGATAGCAGATGAGCATCTAGGAAAACATTGTACGGTGTCAGATCAATTAGTCACTGAAGTTTTAGATGTTATAAATCCGGTTGTCTATCGCTGGCCCAACGTTGAAAAGGTCGATATGTTTCATGACGGGGTGCTTGATTCTAAATCGGTTTTCCTCCTGCTAGCTCCCGAGGCAAATGCAGGAAAACAGAAGTCAAAAATTTTGTATGTCTGGGTAGGTAGAGATGCCCAATATGACCAAGTGCCGAGTTCCATGATTGGAAGTGATGTTGTGAACGAAGATAAGCACTTCCACTGGGAGAATGTAGGCAACAAATTCCTTACTCAAATGGGACTGCCGATGGATACCCCGGTGCAGGTATGCATAGCACCTCTAATTTAAGCATATGTGATATTTAGACGGTCAACATGGTAGAGCTGCAATAACTTATACCCCGGCGTATTTCTTGTCTCCTGCATTAAGCAAGTGAAAATCCTTGATGCGTAGCATACTTCGGTAGCAAAATTTTTACTTATATGTAAGCGTATCTTTCTTTTCACATGAATGAATCCATAAAGTTTTTCCCATTGCTCTACGTTGCACAAAGAAAACATATTTTTATTATAGCTGCCGGATATCTTTCCTTTGTGTCTGGTCAATGTACTCTGTCTTCCTTTTGGGTTCTGTGGAATATTTGCCTTGTCTAGTGGTTTTGTGCTTTCTAATTGATGGACTGGGTAGTAATCTCAGTATTGATCTAATGAACAGATTACAAGAGATGGTGAAGAGACCAGGCAATTTCTGGAACATCTCCCACATCCAGTTCATCAAGCAGTAGAGAGCTGCCTGTAACTGACGAGGTAGTGACAGACAGGTTGTCGAAGCAGATGTCTTTTGCATATCTCTGTTTAACAGCTCAAGGTTCCAACTTACCGAAGTTGGATCCTGGCCTCAGCCTTTTGCTGCAGGTGAGATAGCATCCCATGTAGGGTAGAGCTACGAAATATTTTCTCCCTGCATGATGAACCAATGGATGAATGTATGAACCACCAATTGAAGGAATAGTAGTCTATACATAAAATAAAGCATGCTGTAAATTGTAATCAATACTGCGATGCGTTTGAGAATTTGGAGCAAATGGTGCACATTTCCTCTTTCTTTATCTGTAATGTATAGTTTAATGAAGCTAATTCCAATACCGAAGGTATTGCCGTTCAGATTCAAAATATGTATATGAAGTAAAAAATGAACAAAAGAAAGAAATAACTAGAAGAAAGTTTTTAAACAAGTTTTCATCCATCGGGCTCATTATACAAGTTTGCTTTTGCTTCCGACATTGTCTATAATATGTCAAGCTAGAAGGCTGCAGAACATCGTAGGTCTGCAGATTAAGCATCCCCCTTTACTACTGGACAAAGATTGAACGGGAAAATATGATTACATGATCAATTAGAGAACACCAAGGTGGTCTAACCAAAAGGTATGCTTAAGGATCATAGTGCATGTACAACCACTACCAGATACAACCTGCCTCTGATCGAAAAATATCAAGCTGATAGCTCATTCCCAGCTCTCAATCTGGTCATGGTTGGGCCCAAAGCGGTACTTCTCATCGCCCTGTACGTCCACCATGAACTTCTTTCTGACCCCTCTTTTTTGTTCCAGCCATTGTTCTTTGACAGCTGTGTCTTCTTATCGTTCAATGCCTGACTAATTTCTTCCCAGGCATTTCCTCCATTTTCTACAAATATTATAGCCATGCATAAAGTAAACACGAAAACAAAAACTGGTAAATGTGTTGTTACAAATCAACAAGTTTTAGACGTAATTCTAAGTGTAATAATCACAAAGACTGACGGACTCTGTTGGAGCATACCTGAGAATTGACTATGACGGACTCTGTTGTCAATATTTACACAAACACCTGATGTTGCCTCTTTAGCAGTTACAGAAGCTTCATTCTGATTATTGGCAGCTTCAGTTGGAGCATGCGAGCTTTCAGAGTTGAGAATACGCACATCTGAAAGTAATGCAAATTCAATCTGGCAAACTAACGACATCAGTTTCTGAAGCAATTTTGTCAACTAAGATGCTTCATAGTAGTGGGAAGAATCTTACAATGGCATCTGATTTCTAAAGAATAAAAAATGATGCTAATAGTACCTCTAAAGAGCCATCATCGTTGTACAAGGAGGCATCTACTTGTGGTACATCTGTCTCTTCCATTTCGCCACAAATAATTGGATACTCAGGAACAGGTACCAGCACAACCCTATTGGTTACAGAGTCACATGATGAAACTTTTCCAACCTATAGAAAACTCCAAACATGTTAAAAGGGTGGTTATGTACACAAGTTCTGTATTTTAACATAATTCACAAATACGAAGAATTTGTACTCGAAAAGGTGAAAGCTCCGGGCACCAAGACGAAGATAACTCTAGCACACGATATGCGACCACATCACCTTCCTGCAATTAAACAGAGAAGAATTAGTTCTTTCAAGGTGAAGAACAACATTAACATGAACCAAGCAGTGAATGGATAGTGCCAAGAATTGGTAGAACTTCGATATTCCATAATTCTTTTTCTTTTGAAGAAAGAAAGTAATGGTTGGCTAATTTGGCTACAACAAAGTATGCTGCAGGAGTTTAAAATAATTTCAAACGTGAGAAAATCTGAAGTATACTGTGCAGGTCAAGGCATCGAAAATGAACCTTAGGGAAGCTCGATACTGGCTTCAGCTTCTCAAAGTCGATGGAAGTTTGAACAAGCTTCATTTCACAAGGAAGCTTCTCAACAGCTTCCTCCCATGGATCTTTATAATTGTTGCTTCTAGACATTGTAGTTTTCTCTTGACCCCACTTCTGTCCCTTCTTCTTGTTGGTGGAGCCATTCCACTGGAAGTTTTCCTGAAGGAATTTTCAAGGAGATTGTAGAAAAACTTAAATCATGATTTCTCAAAATTGATATGGTTACCAAATTTGTGACTTTTTGAACCAAGTAATTGAATGGCCAGGCATTCTAGCCACTACTCTGGTGATGCTACAGGTATTCCAGGTTACCAGGGAAGATAATCACAACAAACGAGTCAGTACTAGTGACACATGGCAGGTGGACTTCTAACAACCTATTACAGGTTAGACTTATGTACTCTGCAGGCAGACATGTCACCACAAAATGCAGGTATTTATATGTTATATAGTCGAGTTTGGGTTCTTCCTGTTAACGAAGAGAAGTAGGATCCTGAGTAGCGAAATCCAAAAACAAATACAGTGGGCTCAGACCATACCTCAGGATTATGAATTCGCTGAGCCACCTCATCTGCATCACCAAAGCAGTACACTTGTTACAGTGAAAGCAAGTCATGATTCTGAATTTCCAAAATATAAGCGATAACAGTGTTAATTTTACAAATCATGACTAAGGGATCAGACCTTCATCAAGGGGTTCAAAACGAATGTGGCCTGGCTTAACCACTATGGGAACAATTTCAGCTTCTTTATCAGTAACTTTCACAGGTAAAGATTGTGAAGGTTTAGTCTGCACGGGTTTCAAAGGTAAAAGGCTCTGAAATGTCTGCAAGCAAGCAAGAAAAGTAGCAGTGATCAATATTAATGAACCATAATTCAAACAAGAAAAAATACACACTTCAGTGCCCTCGGAGCGAATACAACACACCTTCATTTAAGCATGAGAAAGTGGCGAATGTAACACGCCTTCATGTAGATATGAGAAAGTGGCTATGCAATTGCACAAACTTTTTTGTTTCAGAAAAATACCTCATTCTTTACTGAGATGGCCTGTTCCTGCTTCCACTTTCTTTTGGCCTTTTTACGCCTAGAACTTCTGCTAGTCAACTGACAAAACAATTGGGTAAGCATGAGTCAAATCCTCAACTCATGTAAACTTTACAGTGTGAAACTGTATTAATAAAGCTGAGAAACAAGGGGGCTAAATAAGAGCATGTTATCACATCTTGCGGCGAAATCAGAAATGAACTTCTGAAACACAAAATCCATTATCATAATATGATACCAGACCTCGCAAACGTCTCTAATCACATCAATCTACATTTATGCAGGATATGA
This sequence comes from Papaver atlanticum, assembly GCA_023531105.1. Taxonomy (NCBI): domain Eukaryota; kingdom Viridiplantae; phylum Streptophyta; class Magnoliopsida; order Ranunculales; family Papaveraceae; genus Papaver; species Papaver atlanticum. The sequence continues at coordinate 1,266,737 of JAJJMB010010985.1, forward strand.
GAATTCTAAAGTTGTATTCTGTTTCAGGTTATACTTCATAAGTTTACAAAGCGACTAATCAGAAAGCTTACATCTGTTTTGAAGTTAACCCTAATTATATTCACAAGAAAGCATGTTTCTTCCTACCAAGTTACCAAGCATGGCATTAGGTAACATTACAAATTACAACCAAATGACGATTCAATGAGGGGAATAAATAAACTTCACTCCTCAATGCAATACACTAAAAACTACATAGAATAAAATGAACCCCGGGCAAAATGACGGGTGGGGTATCAAACCTTGTTCACGCCTTCGGAAGTACGACGATTTTCCAGATTTTGTGCACCATTTTCCTGATGTTGATCATCACTGTAAAAAGGACATGACATGATGAACTTACGCGTTAGAAGTATAATTCAGAAAAATGCAGATTTTCGGCAACAACTTTGAAATGTGGCAAAGCTGAACATATTATGCTAATAAGTTGTGCCCGTAGTCTTCCTAACAAATATGTCGGAATCCCTGATCAGCAACTTCAGTAAGGCTTGAAGTAACACAAATTCGTGAAAGACGTATAATTCCAGTTTGTGCACAGTAACATATCTGCTGGCCAAACTAGGCCTTCACGAGAATAACCTAAGAAACATACCAAGCACTGAAGCTACAGAGCATGTATTATACCTCTCATCACTGACCATAGACTCGATTGTGTTTTTAATCGTATCATCAACTTGACTGGCCTTCACTTTCTTCAACTTGCCAGTTTTCTTGGAAGACCTTTTCTTTTTCTGAGATGATTTACCAGATGGCACCCCTGTGTTATTGTTATCGCCTTCCTCTGGCTCTATATTCACATTATTTCCAGCATCCTCAGCTGGTACACTTTCATCTTTCTGAGGGCTACTACATTTAATCCGCTTCCTGCCATGCAAATTATACCCAACGACAACTCAATTCAGTACCTACACACAGCTTACAAATACATCAATGAAACCATAAATAAACTGTAACTCATGCACATCTAAATGTAAGACTAAAAACCATACTTGGTGCCCTGAACTTTCTTCGACAACTTCCGCTTCTTCGAGATAGCTTTGCCAAGCGGGGGAGTTTTCTCAACAACAAAATCCTTCCCAGGGCTATCACTTTTAGAGTCTTCTTCTTCACTTTTGTAACCCCTATTTTCCTTTTCAATCTCATCAAGAGCTAAAAGTTTAACCCCTGAAAGTACATTCTGGTCTCCTAGAACTTCATAAACTTCCTCCTGATCATCAAGTATCCTAAAAACATCTTGCCGCACTTTCTTCTTGACTCTGATTGAAACATTCCACGTAATAAATACACATTAAATTCAAAATACATCAACATAAAGAAGCCCCAAATTAAGATCATATGAGATAAACCCAAATCAGACCTGATAATATCTTTATCTTTAAGAATGTTGGTTGATTCAAAATGTGGCAAAACAAATCCATCCATCTGCAAAAAAAACTCATTGAGCAATAAAATCAAAAAGCCAGTCTACAAAAGATTTACCCACACACACACACACACACACACACATATATATATATACATATACATTAAACCCTGAGAGAGATGGAGAGAGAGAGAGAGAGAGCAACTTACAGAGAGGAGAAGACCATTAGGGCAAGATTTGTGTAGTTGGAAGGTATGGATGAGATGAGACTCGAAGTCAGAAATGGTTTCAAATTCTGGTTTAAGAAGTGACCAACATCGTCTAAGACCTAGGGTTTTCTGAGAGTTGTCCAGTATAGTTTTATGATCATTGAATACCAAACGAAGCCTTACAGAATCCATGCAGAAGCAAAGAAAGAGAAAAGCTAAAACCCTCTTTTCTTGTTTGTGTTGGGTTTTAGCGAGAGAAGGAAAGAGAAGGGGGAGAAATTTTGAGAAAATAGGTAGGAGGGCGGACAAGCTTTGATTGTGTACGCGCTAGGGCTCATCTAGTGCACCAGTAAGTTATAGGAACATCTGCCCTACATTTTTAAGGGGTGTCCTAAAGATTGGAGAAGACTAATCTGCCCTCACCCTAATAACTCACTAATCTAGCCACTACCCACTAAACAAACCCAAATGATTAATTTCAATTTCCTCTTCTTTTCATCTTCTTCTTCTTCTTCTTTTCCTCTTCTTCGTAGACATCGACGTTAATCGTCGATTCGATAAAAATTCATCGTCGATTAACCAATCATTTATAAACAATGCGTTCCAAGCAGACTCCAAGAATTCCAGGATTGAGTCCGGGACTCACACATATAGCGAATCTCCCAAATCAATTTCAAATTGATAAATAAGTTAAAGCAAAGTTGAGAGACCAAACCAAGCATCCAACATGAACCAAGAAGTCTGATTCGAGTAAAATGCAAATCCACGGGTAATTTCCTTCATACCCATTCCTTTCAATTCGTTTTTTGTTGAAGAAATCGATTAGAAATCATCAAAACTCATTGAAAATGGTAGTTACAGTAAACATTTCGGCTAGGATATTTTTGTCAAACCCTAGATTTGGTAACCAAACTTCTAGAAATAAAAACACTTCGGTGAAGTAGCCTAATATCTAGTAACCGAACAACATAGTTCGGTGAGCTCGCAAAAAAAACTTTCGTAACCAAACTCATTGTTTCAAAGGAAAAACTGAGTTCGGTTTTGTCGATAAATTTTTTTGGTAACCGAACTTTGGTAATATGTAGTTCGGTTACCTCGCAATTTTTATCAGGTAATCGAACTTTAGTCTAGTAATAACCAAATAGTTGGTTCGGTTACCTCGCAATTTATACCAGGTAACCGAACTTTTGTCTGTTTACTCCAAATGTTGTGTTAACTTCATTCTTTAGTTATATTTTATTTGATAACACAATATTCTATTTTGTTTAGCTAATACTTTGGTTTTTGTTCATTAGGAACAAAGGAAAAAGATCTAATCCACACCTAGATGAGGATTTGAAAACTCCCACCCCTCGTGGTAGAATACATTTAGATTTCTGAAACCGTAGTACCAAAAATGCTAAACATGGAGGGGGTTGTTACCGGAAGTCAACCAAGAGAATGTTCGTAATGTAATCCAAGATGTCAATGAAGAGGTGATGGATAATACAATTGATCATGCTGTTGAAGAAGAAAAAGATGATGAAGAATAGCAAGGAAATGAAGAGAAAGGCAATCAAGAGGATGAAGATGTAGAGGATGAAAAGGAAGAAGAAGAGGATGAAGAGAAAGAGGCAGAACAACAAGGACAAGGCAAACAAGGAGAAGAAGATAAAGAGTCGGAATAAGAAAGAGAGAAAGAGTCCGAAGAAGAAGAAGGACAAGAGGAAGAGGAAGAGGAAGAGGCTCAAGAACAAGAAATTCGAGAAATTGTTCATGTTAAAGAGAAGAAGAAGCCAAAACCGCATGTCCTAGATATTCACACATTCCTCCTAATAATTTGTGTTTGTCACCCAAGAGCCCAACTTATGGTACTCCAAATGACGGAGGGGAAACATTGTTTGGCTACAAACACTCATGGGCTGCGAAGATCTATGCGACAAAGGTATTCTTAACAAACTAAACAATTTTTTTTTTTTTGACATATGTTTCGTTAAGTATTAATAGTGTGATGTTCTTTTTGTAGGATCATAATGATGCAGTTTGTCTTATTCGTCGTCAAAAGACGGCCACATGGGATCTTAAATATGAGTGTGACGAGTTTGTTGCGAAGGTGAAAGAATGTGTGTTATGGAGAGCCATTAATTTCGCACATGAGGAATTTGATGCTGTTGGCGTATCTACATTTCTTGAGAGACATTATCCGGACACAGCTACCATGCATCTTCCATTTGGCGAGATGGGAATTACTCCCGATGATTGCATGAGAATCACCGGCCTACCAGTGGAAGGTAAATGTCTTCGCGAAGGCTACAACCCCTCGATGCGCTATGAAGCTCTTGAAGCATTGGCTCTAAAGTGTCTAGGATGGATTGCAAAAAAGGCCCAATGTGAGTTTAGACGTTCTGTGAAGGACCCTGAACCTGGCGATGAGTATAATCCCAAAGAAGAAAATAGAGCCTTAAAGAAGATGGTGAAGAAATTCAAGTTGGTAAAGTTGAAGGAAGCATTTGAAAAGACAAAACAGAAGGTAAAGAAGGGAAAGTTGGTGATGGACGAGGAGACGCTTAAGGAACAAACCGACCTATATGGCCAGTGGGAGGGTCTTATAACTAAAAGAATGGTGGAACCAAGTCGGTCTAAGAAATTGAAGATGGGTCTACAACAAGGAGAAGGTTCAAGTCACGTCGTCCGTACTACAGTGGAGGAGATGATACCCCAACTAATGAGGAAGTTCAACTTAACACTCGTGGTAAACAAGGAAGTAAAAGGATTCGTCGTAGTGGTCATTAGTGATTTTGTATGGTTGTAGTTTCAAAAAACATCTTAGTTATCGATTTCGTATGGTTTAATTTCGTATGTTAGTGTGTTTTAAACAATTAATTAAGGAGTTTCATAGTTTGGTATGTATAACACTTTTATATTTGTTTTAGTTGGGTTTGTGTTTGAATTTTATGTTTGTTTTATAAGTAGATTCAACAACTCTTCAATCTGTTGGCTACAGGGTGTATTTCGGCTAGCTAAAAAATTTAGTCAGAGAACCGAACTTACAGTTCGGCAACCTATGACGAAATACAGGTCACCGAACTTTGTTTCCGGTGACCTGCTAAAACATGCCAGGTTGTCGAAGTTATGTTTCAGTTACCTCGCAACATTTTCGTAGGTTGCCGAACTTTGATCTGTAGGCTAGACTCAAGGCCATTTTCTATTTGAGGCTACAGAGTATAGTTCGGTTATCTCTTCAAATCACCAAAGAACCGAACTCTAAAGTTCGGTTTGCTGGCAACATTTTCAGAGGTTGCCGAACTATTCTCTGTAGACTCAAATATTGCTTTGTCCACAAGTTGAAAGACTCATTCTCTTGATGCATAAATCACAAAACTGCACTCTTAAGTTTGTTTTAGAGTGGTTTGTGTATCATTTATATGTTTAGTTTGGGATTGAGGCTTCAAAAAAGAGTTCGGTTACCTCTAAATTTCAACTGGTAACCGAACTCGTTAGTTTGGTTTGCTGGCAACATTTTCAGAGGTTGCCGAAATATTCTTTGTAGACTCAAATACTGCTTTGTCCACATGTTGAAAGACTCATTCTCTTGATGCAGAAATCACAAAACTGCACTCTTAAGTTTGTTTTAGAGTGGTTTGCGTATCATTTATATGTTTAATTTGGGCTTGAGGCTTCAAAGAAGAGTATGGTTACCTCTAAATTTCAACTGGCAAACCGAACTCGTTAGTTCGGTTTGTTGGCAACATTTTCATAGGTTGCCGAAATATTCTCTGTAGACTCAAATACTGCTTTGTCCACAAGTTGAAAGACTCATTCTCTTGACGCAGAAATCACAAAATTGCACTCTTAAGTTTGTTTTAGAGTGGTTTGTGTATCATTTATATGTTTAGTTTGGGCTTGAGGCTTCAAAGAAGAGTTCATATACCTATCATTTTTACTAGGTTTGCTCGCAACATTTTCAGAGGTTGCCGAAATATTCTCTGTAGACTCAAATTTTGCTTTGTCCACAAGTTGAAAGACTCATTCTCTTGATGCAGAAAAAACAAAACTGCACTCTTAAGTTTGTTTTAGAGTGGTTTGTGTATCATTTATATGTTTAGTTTGGGTTTGAGGCTTCAAAGAAGAGTTCGGTTACCTCTAAATTTCAACAGGTAACCGAACACGTTAGTTCGGTTAGCTCGCAAAAAATATTTGGTAACCGAACTATTAAATTTTAAATTACAATGTTCTTTATCTGACACGAATATCGAGTAACAACTATTTTTTTTGAAAATATAGCCGTTATACACCTCCATGGTATATATATTTATATCATAGTTAACATTTTGTCATAAAATCTCTTAGAAATGGCAGTTGCTAGTCCTAAATTTACTCTAGAGGAAGATCTTTCTCTTTGCAGAAACTACATACTGTACTATCCAAAGAGGGGCGAAGAACGAAGAATGAATGGTATTATGAGTCAAAGTCATTAGGGGGAAATTCATGAGAAATTCTGCTCCGACACAACAAACCCTCATAACTGTGACCATGTAGCTTTGTTCATTCGATTTGGAAAGATTAGAGATAGAGTTGTGGAATTTATGGCTTTATTTTGGATTGTAAGGCGGTATCGACTTAGGGGTGAAAAATTCGAGGACATCATTTCAACATCAAAAAATGAATGGCGAAGATGGAAAAGAAATAATTTCAAATATGAAGATCATTTCTGCATCCTTAAAGACTTTTTCGTAGCGCGTTTCGGATATTAAATGTTATGTAAACCATGTGTTTAATCTTTTAATTGAGTTTTAGTGACTTTGTAAGGGGTATGTAGAAGTTTTCATTTACTTCTACATAGTTCGGCAACGTCCTGTAATTTGAGTTCGTAACCGACCTTTTATCTATAAACTCAAATTTAGAAGTTGAAAAATATCCAAAAATTTCATTTCAGTAAATCCAAAAGAAACATACATCTAATATAGAGTAGAATTAAAAAAACTGAAATAACAAAGCTTACTACATTAAAATTTCCTTAGAAACACTTATTCATACAATTTAAATGGATAGGTGCTTTCTTCCAAGATGCTATGGGGATCGGAATACAAAAACTCTTTGCCATACTTGGCTTCATATCCGTGGAGAGCCAAACATCACTGCAATAAACGAATCAATTATAAGTTAGCATCATTCAAAAAAAAATTAAACAAAATAACAATTGCTCTTATGGATACTTGGTTTCATATACGTACTCTTTCGGTACCCCCTGCACCGGGATAACGATCAACTATGGCTTTAATCTCATCTTTCACAGCCACACATTCCCTAAATACCTCCTCGAATCTACTCTTCACGATTTGTTGTGTCCTCCTATGGATATTTCCGTCCAACGCCTCAAAAATCCTATATATACGGTTCCACCAAGCATCGGATGTTTGATCCATGTTAAGGTACATATCTTGGCTATTGTCGTGGTCAAGAAAGTTATAGTACTCTCTATCGTAATCGTGCTTCGTAACTGTAATCCACGATCTAACAATAGCGACATCTTCATCATTATTGAACGGAGGATCCATTTTGGTGTTTGAAAGATATGGATGAAGGAGAATAAAGATATGGTGCATGAGATGAGAGAATAACTTGAAAGGGATAGGTACTTGAGATAGAGATTTTGAGAGGGACATGTTTCCTTTTATAGAAATAGGTTAGTGAGATGATAAAGACCCGACGGCTACTTCTTCTTGTTTAAAAATATCGGTTGAGTGAATAATAACGGGGTAGAAATCAAAATTATCTGTTGGGTCAATGTCAAAATTAGCGGTTAATAATGTTAGGGCTTTGAACCAAAAGTTCGGCAACCTGTGAAATTTGACCAGGTAACCGAAACCAGAGTTCGGTTACGTCACATATTTCGGAGGTTGCCGAACAATGTGTTCAGCAATCTCTGTAAACCTACTTTGTAACCGAACTTATACCTGTGAACTCAAAAATATACTAAAATTAACCCAATAATTAATACCACACTTCAAAAAACATAGTATTTGATTCATAAGCATACTTAGTACCATTACATGTGTCATTTAATCATCCTCAAGAACAATTTGACCTTCATGTACAATTTCTTCCGACTTCTTCAAAGCTTTCTACATCTCCATGTTATGCTATACATAATACAACCCAACATTATATCGGGGTTCAATGAAGGCCAATAAGAGATTCCGGATATCGGAGGCAATGGACAATCAGGTTCTAACCGGAGGCCTATAAAGTGGTTGTTGTTAATCAATGCAATCACACATCTCCTTCGTTTGAGTTGCTCGACACATACGGTTGTTTTTGGGGTGAATATGAAACTAGCATATTTTGAGAAATAATGCACTATAAAATTGAATGCCTCGGCGATTAAGTGTCCACACATCGGCATGCTCGTCCAATAATCCGTTGTGATCGGATGGCCCCCATGAAGACGACGTTCATAGCTAACAAATTGCTCGTTGAGACTACCCTCCCCATCGCACAACATTGTCTTGTAAAAGGCCAGATTCTCCTTTAGTTTCGACAACAAACTTTGCCTTACATGAGTGATTGCACATCCATTATTTCGCTTGGCACCTTCGGTGAAAGGCCCTAGTTGTTGTATGACAACATGAAAACCACAATTATCATCCGGAGGAACGTCGTCGGTGGATATAACATATTCTCTAATGTATAGAGGTAGCTCATTCAAATAGTCTTTATTTGGAGCCTTAAGCTTCACGTCTAGGGGAGATGGTTGGATGGGGCACATTGGATCCTTGAGCTTCACGACTCCGGAAGATGGTTGGATTGGTTGTGATGGACACATCGGACCTTTTTTCTTCAAATCTCGCTCACTTGTTTCGCCTTTCTCCTCAATACTCCTACCCCGTTTCTTGGATTGCTCCAAGTACTTTGCCGCGGTATACTCATGGGTCGAAGGATCTCTAGTAGTTGGGGTTTGCTCACTTTTATTCTTACCTAACACCTTTGCATATTCTCTTAGTTGTTTTTTAGTTTCTTTTTTGCTTGGCCTACCTTTGCGTTTGCCTTTTTCCGGTTCATGATCATTCTCCGAAGTTTGTGGATATATGATTGTCCTCATGTCATCCCAAAAGATTTGTTTTTGGAGTTTGTTCATGCCTCGATACATCTCTAGTACGGTTCTCCCCATTTCGTTATCACCAAACTCTTCTCCGGCTTCTTCTCCCTTTGGAGGAGGGATGAAACTTAGATGCTTCCAAAATGGATCAATGTCGCTTAAAGGGGTTACGCCATGCTCGTAGTTGACTATCATATGGCGACAAGGGAGTCCCATAGACTTCTTCATGTTACAAACACACACCTCATCCCGCTTGGTTTCCCACTTATCAATCAACTCGACCTCTATAATCAACAACTTCATACATTGCCGAGATACGTTGTAATGGATTCCCTTAAACAATTGGTGATTAGCATATTTTCCGGTCATTTTGAATATACGGCTTTTTTGGAACTTCTCTCTAATTCTATCAAAGTCGCACTTGAAGTAATTTTCCATAGCATTCCGCACGGTTACGAAATTATCAACACATCCAAAGAGATTGTTCTTCAACCGGTAGTGAGCCGACTCTACCAAACTTGTCGCTTGATTTCCCAAGTGTTTATATTGGTTAGTATAGGCATAAACAAACCTCTTTTTGTACGGTTCCAACCATTGGCGAAGAACATATGATACAACATCTGGTTAATCGCGAGTATCCCAATGGCCGATAAACTCTGCAAGATTTAGATGATACTCTTCCTCGGTAAGAGACCAACACAATGACTCTCATTCACCGTTGAAAGCAACCCATTTAGCGTAATTTGGTTCGTATTGTTTTTCAACTTCCTCTTTTGCATCCGCTCGTTCATCTTCCTGTAGCTTCTTAATCTCATCATATCTTTTTTTATTGGGTGGACAAATTATTGGCTTGCACCTATTCATCAAATTACACCATATATGGAACGTACAAAGCATATTATGTGCTAATGGGAACACTTCCTCTATTGCATTCATCAATGCGACTTCATTGTCGGTCACTATAACCCCGGGAATATCATCACCTAGGAAGATTTCCTTAGCTTGTTGTAGTGCCCAAATGTAACTAGGTTCTTGCTCATCCCTTAAGAAACTAAACGCCATGGTAAACAGTAACTTCGTCGAAGTACGCTCAACAATATTCAACAATGGTATCTCGTACTTGTTCGTCTTATAAGTGCAATCCATTATTAGAACTTCATGAAAGCATTGAGCCAATTGAACACTCGTCGGATGCTCAATGAAAAATTGTGTTATCTCTCCGTCCGAATCCAAATCCTTTTGAATCGTGTAGTCTTTATCTTTGGACAAAAAAAATAATTGTTGCATCACTTGTCTATCTCTCCATTCCTTCTTTCTAATTGTCTCAATTGCATTGTAAATGGTGGACAAAGATGAGTGATTATCCTTGTTATCCTCCTTTAGTGTTTAGAGCATTTGAAGCGGTGAAATACCCATTGTCCTCATTTTAGCTACCTTGTCCATCTCTTGAGGATTTAGCTTTGCCGCCATGAAATGTCCTTCAAGATGCTCCGGACGAGGGTGGTTATGACGACCTTCCATAACCCTGTAGAGAACCCATCCATCCAAATCTTTGTTGTAAAGAAATGCTAGCTTGAATGGGGCATTTAATCTTCTTTGAGAAAGTTTTGTTCTTCTTTTTTGTCTTTCCTACATAAATATAACCCTTCCTCTTGTGGCTTTTCTCGGGATCACCGTTTTTTTCACAAACCATTTCAAAGCGAGTTTGGCTTTCTCCCCCATTCAAAACTAATACACACATGTCTTTTTGTGCATGTTTTCTAGCCCAACTCTTTGCCTCTACCGGATCTTTGAATACCAAGTCATTCATGTAGTGATGGGATGTGTCACCGTACAAAATATCAGTTGGGGAAGGTTGATTTTCCATTGGTATTGGATCACATGCAACCTACGAGAAATAGCACAACGTCAATACCAACGGCAAACAAGAAACACTTACATGTTCGGCAATGTAAACAATTTTATCGACCTTGCCGAACAGAGAGTTCGGTTATATAATCTCTAGAAAAAGTTTGCGATCTTGCCGAACTTGTTCTTCGGATTTTCTCCTTAGAAGTTCGGCAACAAAAGTAGTAAACTCGACTAAACCGAACTACTAATTGTATACTCTATAAAAATTGTTCGGCTACGTTTTATGGAAAAAATAACCGAACTCTCAAAAACCTCCATTAAAATAGAGTTCGGTTACCTGCGTCTGCTGAAATAAGTAACCAAACTGCACATACAGAAAAGTTCGGTTACTTTTTCTACAGAATAGGTAACTAAACTACTATGACCTAGCCGAAATTCGTTCCTGAAATTTTAAGTTTGGCCAATTTTTTACACAATTCAAGCTACATTAACTAAATTTGAGCCATACCTGAGTACCCATAACTTCATCTTCTGGTTGTGGCTGATAAAATCCATCATTTGGGTCGTTAGCTTAAGTTTGGGTAAGAAGGATTCATCATCTAACAAATAACTCATATCTGGATCGTTAGAAATATTGACAAATACACGAGGAGATGAAGGAGGTTCTGATTCTAAGGAGGAGGTATCATCACATGAATCACTCATATCATATTTACCAAACTCAAAATAAGATTTTTTGGGTTCTTCCCTCTTTTTCTTCATGTTTTCTTCTTCTTCTTCTCACTCAATAATTCTGATTCTAACAAAACTATCCTATTAATAACTTACTAATCACTAATTAATCATTACACTAATACTAATTAACCATTACACTAACTAATTTAATTACCAAGGGCTTTTTTGGTATTAACAAAAAAGCCATTGATAAGGGGTGACTCAAATTTACTTCAAATATCCACCCAAAAAAGAAATAGTAGTCCCCCACCAAAATGGAGTAGTGCCCAAAAAAACGTTCTAATTATACATAAACCGTGGAAAGTGTAATAACCGTTCAGACACTAAACGAGTGGGTCCCAACCCTAGAGAAAAACAAGAGTCATATTTTAGAGTTATTTGTGAGAGTGCATTTTTAGCGCGGAAATGATAGGTTAACCGACACTTTATCCTAAGAAAAAATACCGACTGAGATATGCACTGGGGTCCACTTACACACCTTACCATCCCAATGCTGAGAGCATTACCCTATCACCGTTGGATCTCCCTCGGGTCATTTGTCGGGAGAAACTGTCGGTCTTCCTAGCAGTTCCCTTTTTAGCGTGGTTCGCTTTTCACAGTGCAATAAAAAAATTGAACGCATAAAAACATCTTGCAAGGCAATGTTCGGGATTAAATTTTTTAATTTTTAACAAAAGCACTCTGTAGGTCAGGTATTAATGGGCAATATCAAATTTTGGGTTTTGCCATGCTAGGTGGCCTGATAGACTTAAAATACCACTATGAGAAAAGCGCCCAAAGACTCTGTCTCTAACAGTTATTTTCAAATAATGTTTATTCCCCTTATGTACATACTCCACTAATTTCAATTTACTCAAACCACTTTTTATACAAATTTCACATTATCCACCTATTTTTTTCATAAATTCCTCTCAAATTACTTGCTTTGTATTTCATGATCAGTGGATGGATTCTTCTGGTGAAGAGATGCAAATTCATATGAATCTTAAATCACAACCACATATGTATGTTCAAATATTGTGACAACTTGATGATGAGTCAGATGAAGATAGAAAACTAACCAACACTATGATGTTGGTATATTCAGGCAGATACCTAGAGCTCAGAGCCAAAAGAAGATACATGTATGGAGAACGAGATGAGTTCCACCAGAAGCTGATGCACAATTATCCTCTTCATAATTGTGAGTACTCTGATAAAGATTTTCGATGCCAAATCGGCATTGACCCGATTCTTGGTAATAAAGATTATTGATGAGATTTGTCAGGTAAACCCTTAATTTAATTATCAGTTTGATGCATTGAATATTAGAGGTCGTTATCTTGAACAAAACGTTACTTCAGACTTGAGAATTCTAGGTTATGGGTGTTTTCGGGTAAAAATGGTTTGCTGGCAAAAAGTGGTGGAGGAGGCAAGTGCTCGATGAAGCAAATTGTATAAACCTTTAAATAAATATACTGCACGGTAGTACTTTGAGTTCGAGAGACTAATCTGTAGGAATATGGTCTAAACCAAGATATTGGCGGTTCCCGATTCAATTCGGTCACAAGGAAGGAGAAGGGTTGGTCTATAGGGAGAGAAGCTGAGAATATTTGGAGATCAATGGAGATTGATCAATTAATGATGTGATGTGTTGAACTGCTTTGAAGATGATTTCTCTGTGTAGACGAGAGAAGGTGATTGATAATTGATTGTTGTATGTTGAGTCTTACTCCGTTCAGTTGTCTTATCAAGTCATAGGTTGATGAACCTATTTATTGCAGCAAATCGATCTCCTGTAAGTGGTGACAGTTGAAGAGGAGTGGAAGAATGGAGAAGTGGGAGAACGTGCATAAATCACTTCCACTTTGCGTGGAAGACTTGGTTGATTGACCATCCACTATTCCATTTACTCCTTCAACTATTAGCATGACTTACTCACATTTCTCATCGTGGATGTACCGCACATCGTACGTGATGTAGGCCTCCAGACCAAAACCCTAGTGAATATCCCCCATGTGACATGAATTGATGTCTCGTGTGAAAGTCTGGTTTGCAGACGTATTTTTATGTGGTCAACTGTTGACCTAGCTAGATTATGGGTCTTAACTGATGAACTGAACAAAGTTCGTAATTCATGATTATGATGGATGAAGCATGAAGTGTTTGCTGGAATAACAACATGATTTGTGGACCATGAATGTTGAATTAGGTTACTGATGATTATGGAAGATCATCATGCTAGCTGAAGCAATAATGATAGCTGAATGACTTAGATTGATAAGCATGGGTTCAATGAGATTGCTAGATCGATCAAAAACCAACACGTGACAAGAAATCATATGAAAAATAATCATTGTTGAAATGATCATCGAAGGTTTATCTGCAATCCACATGTCATAAGTAAGTCGAATTACGAAGCAGGAAGATTATATTATTAAAATAATGGTTGACTGACAAACCAAACGTTGGTTGATGAACCAACTGAGTATTGGTTGATAAACCAATAAAGTACTGATAGCTTGATCAATATGAAATTCTCGAATATTGATGGTTAAATCAACATGAGAAATATTGCTTTGCAGAGCAACTGATAGATGAATCAATATTGCTTCTAGAGCAGATAAATTATAGTAGCAGGACTGACTTCACATTGATAGATAAACCAATATTGCTAGTCAAAGCAACTGAAGTATTGCTTGATGAAGCAATTGACAGTCAGAGCAAATATTGCTTGATCAATGAATATTAATTAAATGTTAATTAATTAACTAAAATATTAATAAAATATTAGTAGCTGGACCGAATATTAAATTATTAATATAAATATTGATTGTTGAATCAACATAAAAATTATTGGTGTTTGAACCTGTTCAGAATTATGCTTTGCGGAGCATTAGGTTCAAAACCCTAATTTTGATAAATGAATGATCTACTAGTGATTGATGAAGATCAACCATGGATGAGAGGGGACCGACCATGTAGTGTCCAGAAGCTTGACTGAGCATTCACCAAAGTCAGTTGCAGAGCAATTTGTGTATGGATGATTAATTAGTCATTAATTATAATTAAAATAGTATTTTACTGAGCATTAGGTAGTAAAACCTAATTATGGAAGGAGGAGGACCGACCAAGGGGCTCTTGGTGGTCGTGGGACCATCTGATGATGAATGAGTCATCTTTCAAGTTGTTAGAAAGATTTTGAACCAAATATGAACTCTAGAAGATTAATTAGTTCATTAATCAATCCTGAACTCTCGGCAAGCAAGGATCCGTCCATGGTGGCATGCTCGTGTCACTGTGCAGTCCGCGGACCAATCCTGAGAATGTTGGTATTTTCTGATAGTCCATCAAGCATTATTTCATCCTTTTATGAAGAATTTGAGTTTGACAGAAACTCTTAATTTTGCTTGAAAGACCAATATTTGAAAATATTAAATAATATTATTTATTAACTTAAAAATTTAAAAATAATATATTTTTTTTAATTTTCGCTCGGTTGCCAACTAAAGCTTGTAAGAAACATTAATTATCAAACATATAATAAAGCAATTAAATATATATTTTTGGTAGAAAGTCATAATGGTTGCAGGACCTTCAAGATCCTTCATCTTCAGAACCAGGTCATCTGCTACATCCTCTCAAGATCCATCATCTTCTCCGGATGACACGGTTTACAAATGCCCTCATAGAAATTCTGATAGGTGTCGTAACAGAGTTGGTTGCAGGGGTTTAGTTCGTAGTTCATTCCTTAGGCATCTCAATGACCGATACCTTGCTTCTAAAAAAACACTTGCAGAGAAAGAATCGGAGACAACATTGTTGTGTATGCCGCCTGGGAAAAAATGTTATTGTAGTTAGAGATGTGGCTTTGTGGTAAGTGTATGCATTTATACTCACGGAAGAGGCCATGCCGAATTCATGACAGAGACATAATTGCAGGTCCCTTTAATGGTTGAGGTGCAGATTTCCTCATCCACAGAATCGATAAACCCACTTCTGTTTTGGAGACCAGCACTGAAACTTCCAATCACAATGTTCCTCTCTCTTTGGAACTTCTCAATCAGGTTTTTCAAGCGCAAATTCCTACAGTTTCAAGTATCCCTCCCTCCTGCAGACTGTCATTCTCACGAACCCTAAAGGCTGTTTTGGACGAGGTATTGTTGAACCCGTCAGACTTATGTTCTTGGATTCTCCTTTTTCTTCTCCCTGTTACCACACTTAACTTATACACCCCTAAATGCTCTTTGGAAGAAAGGACAAGGACTAGAAAAAGGCTCCAAATTACCTCTATCAATCAAGCCTTGAATAAATGGCGAGAGCCAAATGGTTGTCTTACTATAGTTAATTCACTGTTAGAGACTCATAGGCTTCAACAGTTGAACTTATAAAAACGCAAGAAGAATAAATAAGACAACAGTAACCTTATGTCATTTTGTTTGACCAAATCAACATAGCAATCCCTCAGGAATTGATCGCTGTTGTAACACTTCAAAAATAAATAGACTTTCTAACTACTCAAAATATATAATGAAGCAAGGGCAAGAAAGGATCGTTCCCACAGAGAGGACTAGGATTGTTATATGTTTCGATATCATATGTAAAATTTGGGGATTTTCTGATTTTTATCTAAAGCAAACTAAATTAAAAACTAACAAACAAAAGTAAACAAGCAAATCAAATAAATGAGAATATTAGTTAAGGATTTCGTCTTCAATCACAAACATGTTCTTGTCATAATAATTAGAATTGATATTTAATCTCTCATTATCAAAAGCCCTAGGATACATAGTCGAAAGAATATCCTACAGATTTCCTGATTTCATCACACATACATGTAAAACGATGCAAGTATGAATTCTACCAAAAGAATAACCTAACGCCTTGCGCTAATCAAGTCCAATTCCTATAGAGCATTAAGGTTCATGTTCACGGAGTTCATAACAAAAAGAAATAAAAGAAATGATAGACGCATTTATGTGTCTATTTTCATCTCTATTGTGTATATTGTTAGTACCCATTTTTGTACTTATTTTGGTATTTTATCCCTTTGTAGGTGTTTTTGGAGAAATAGGCTTTTGCGGCGAAATTGGCTCGAAAAGGTATTAAAGGCACCTGAGAGGACATTTGCTATTCGGACTCTCATTTTGGATAAGGGGTAACCCATTTCCAAGCAGCTGCTAAGTACAGACCGGGATTGGATAGGGGGACACCTCATTCACGTTCAAATTCTAAAATTTGGCGGGAAACCAAAACCAAAATATATACACGTTTCTGGCAGTTTTGGTGGTAGTGATTTGGAGGAGTTTGAGGTCGATTAAACCTCTGATTTTCATAGGGTAGACTCCTTATTGGTCTAGGAATCTAACATGGGTGTTTAAATCGATTAAACTGGGCTCAATCGACGGATTTTTATCTCAACATCAAAATATGGAAAGTCACGTGTGTGACCGATTTTAGGAAATTTTAGAGAGATTAAAGTGCTATAAACCTTCCCAAAGCTTGATATCTATCTAAGGAAGAGTTTCGAATCAAAAGGAAAGCTCAGAAACGCATGGAAATCCTAAAACAAGAAATTGCCGCAACTTTGCCGTGAAGAGAAAGGAAGAGATTGGAAGATTCTGGAGAGATTTAATCGGTATTTTTGATATAAATAGATTGTTTGGGTCATATAGAAGAGGTGTCGAAAGTTAGGGGAAGTTTAGAACACCACAGAGC
>JAJJMB010010985.1:1283718-1400685 GCA_023531105.1 Papaver atlanticum
CATGTTTTTCTTGAGCTAAAATTGTCAAAGAATTAATAATTGAACCTTATGTTTTGAATTCGGTGAAATCCTGAATCCCAGTAACTCTCGCACCCTTTGTAATATTTTTGTATATATTTTTATTAAATTCAAAAACTCGAATCTTCACGAGTCTTAGAGTTCGAATCCTATTTACCATTACTACAACATCTTTGAAAATCACATCAAGAAACATCATGTTTAAACCCTAGAACAAAAGTAGAAGCAAAGATAATCTCCTTTGTGGAGAAGGATTCCCTTTTATAGTATTGTTGTATTTCAAACTTTCTGAACTAGGTCACCCAATCTCTGTATCCGGCACAGGCTAATACAATTTCTAAGCCAGGCCAAGCCAAGCCTAATTCACAGCTCAAGCCAATTCAGTTGCAGGCCCAATAACATGATATACCTGTCAGCTTCGCGGAACTGATAAGCCAATTCAGATTTCAGCCTTCTCTAGCACACCCCATTACTTCCAGCAACACTCATTCCCTGCATATCCAATTCCTACACATACATCAATTGTTCACTCTCCATTCAAAAACATTCCAACTTCAACTGCATCCTCTTCTTTCATCAGAATCATCAACTCTTGCACTTGTTCTGCACCATTCTCTCCTTTCCTTTCTACAGTTCCTACATCATCCATTGTTGCAGCTGCAGCTGGTCATGTTCCTGCAATCTAACCTCTACTAAATCTCCACTAGATGAAGCTCTAGAGCTGTCTCATAGCATCACAGCCCATCCGACGAGCAACAACCCACCAATTCCTTTACATCTGTAGCTCCATTTCAGTTCATGCCACACTGCAAGCATCCCTGGCCATTGCAAACTCCAGATCCTTTCTACAACCTCAGAAGCACCATCTCAATTGCAATTAATTAGTTCCAGTGCTTGCTTCCATCTCAGCCACCAACATCTCCTTGTTCTTCTTGAAACGGCACCACTATCTCCTACTTCTCCTGTATAATTAGCAACAGCTTAACCTGCAGCTGCAAAACCCATTCAATCCCAGCTTCAACCTCATTCTGAAATCACCAGTTCCCTGTATCAGCAACTAGTAGGCCATCATCATACAAATCTGCAACACTGACTGCAACAGCCAATTAATCTGTATCCCTGTAATTCGCAGCCAACAACCCAAATTCTTATTATCGAATTCGAACTCAGTTTCCATCTGATTCATTCACACAGTCGACTTCAAGCAGAACCCATTCATAATCTTTTCCATATCTCCATTTATTCATCTGGATTCAACTGAAACAGTCGACCCTAGCTTAAATCAGATATAGATCAAACCACCGTCTGCTAATCAAGCCCTAGACAGAACCATCAAACCCTAATTCTTCTCACTGAGTTCTCCTATTAAGAAATTCCTACTAATTTCTCTTCTTTCCCGTCGATCTGAACCATCAATACCTCAATCTTCTATAGCATCAGCTCTAATCTTTAGACTCATATCACTTCTGCCATCTCTCAATCACAGCCGCCGCTCTTTCATCTCTGAATTTCAGATGAAAATGATTGAGAGAAATCATTTCTCTCCAATTTTAGGTTTTGGTAATAACCGAAACTACTTAAGGCACCCATTGTTCTGGATATGGGCCACCAAATGTGATAGCCCAGCTTTGTAACCCTTTTTACATGCACTTGCTCTTTTCGCTCCGCCTTGGAAGATTTCTTCTTCTTTCACATTAAATGACTCCAAAGTACCTATCCACTCTAAAGCAAACATAAGTAACATAATTTACAAGAGAAATAGCAAAGAAAGCGTAAACAATAGATATAAAATCAAAGTGTTTTAGACACCTATCAAATTCCCCCACGCTTAGACTTTGCTAGTCCTCGAGCAAATCAAACTAAACTAAAGTTTACAACTCCCTTTCGTTGAGGATACTGTTACACGTAGCATGTATAACAATCCTTTAAGCCCCTAGGTGTCCCTAGTGGACGAGTTATAGTCTCGTGAGGGTTTACTACAGATATACCCACAAAACCTTTACTTCCAAACTCCAACCACCTATGAAAAATCTAGGAACGACACTAAACAATCTCCTTAGTTGGCATACTCAATGACTACAAGACGAAGTACCCTGATGCAAATCCAATTTATATATAAGTGACAGAGCTCTACTCAGAAACCCGAACAAAACCACAATACTCGGAATCTAAATAACCACAATCACATGAATAGATTAAGAAGATGGATATGGAGATAGATGTTTGCGATGTTGACTAAGGTGAACAATGTTTCCCATATTTGTCTGAATGTCATTGCCAAGATAAATCCTATAAATCCTAATAGATTGAGATACTAGTCTGATTTCTAATATCAACTCAGCTGGCATATACAAGGAAACTAGCGGTCGATTTATTAATAAAAAAATAATTATAATAATAAATTTTTTTTTGAATTGACAACATGATTAGATCTTTCGGGTCCAAGCGTATGCTTCTTGTCAGCAGATTACATGGTAATTTCCATGGATCCTGCATTCCACGCTTGTTTAGGCGACAGAGATAGGGAGAACACACACATATTACTATCCCAGTGTCAATCGTTTCTTTTCTTTTTTTACTTTTTTTTTTCAAATATATATACCCCGATTGGTCTAATTGGTCAGGTCTTTTTTTTTTTGTAACTCAATCACTGTACTTCATCCTGGCAGTGATAACAATTCGATGCTGGTGCCCCACCAATTCACTTAGAGAAACAAAAAGTTTGCAAAAATAAAAACAGAAGGTGATATGGTGACGACTCCAAGATATGGTGACAACTATCATGTTATTTTTAACACCTGAGCTCTGTCCTTTTATGGATAGTCTCTATTAATGGGTCCCTCAACTCCTACAACCACGATGTTTCCATTAGTGAAAGGCACAAGTTTCTAGACTTAGGAGTTTGTCATTCTCTTTTTTTCCAGTTTTTTTTTGGGCTATTTTGCGTTTCCTCCCCTGCCAAGATTGCTAATTAGCGTTTCCTCCCCAAATAGATTGAAATTAGTGTTTTCTCCCATCGTTAGTGTTTTCTCCCATCGTTAGTTTTTTCATCCATTGTTCGGTTAGCTGAGTCAGTGCCTGTGCACGCGTGGCATAAACTGTACACGTGTAAACAGAAGTACCCGGAATACCCTCTCATACTAATTTAATCTAATGGTTATAGATAAAATGAATTAATGAATGATGGAGATTTACCCATCTTCCCTCCACATCTGCAAATCCACATACACCACGACCAACACCATTTTTCTTCACAGTTGTTCACTTTTCATCATTATAATCCATAACAGGCTAACAACTCCATCAATCAAGCCACACTTCTCTGTGGTAAACTCAGGATTGCTTCACATCGAAAAAACCCAAATCGCCGATAGCAACGACTGCATCTCTATCAATTTACGTCCACCAACAGACTCCAACCTGCCGTGTTCTTCAAAATCAACCATCAATTTACCATCAACAACATCGAATCTTCCTTCTGATTCGTCATTCCGACTTAACCTGAATTGAAATCCTAGTTTCTTACTACTTCCAGCAACAAGTCCATGTAGTCCTCAACATCTTATCTTCAATATCCTGAAATTGGGGAGAAACTTCATGGTTGTGTTGATTTTGTTGTCTCTGTGAAATTGGAGAGAACCAACAAAAGATGCATATGATGATGATGTATCATGACTGATCACAGAGTTGTTGAGCTCAATCGAATTTCAATTATATAAATCAGTAAAAAAAAATAAAAAAAAATTAGGGTTCCTTAGAAATTTTAGTTTCAAAGAAATATGTTCTTCTGAAATTTCAATTTGTTTGTCTTTTTGAAATGGTATGTACAAAGGTGATTTTTGCAATGGGTATGATTAGTAAAGCTAGCCAGAGCAGCCATTTGAATCCTCCACCATTAATGTCGTCGGTTGTAGTTTAGAATTATTTCTTTATTTTCCTACAATTTTGTTGATTGAAGAGTGCTTAAGAATGCTCTTTCAAGGTTTCGGCAAAAAAGATTGCATAATCTGGTGAAGCAATAAAAAAAGAGAAGTGAATTACAAGGGCGGTGTGCATTCATGGATGACCGTACTTATGATGATATGTATTTTTGTAAAACAATGTTGTTGGTCAGACTACACAAATGCAGATCAGTTCAGCCGACGGTAATGGGAAATAACGAAGATCGTTATTAGATAACGAAGAAGAAGACTGGAAGTCACCGTTGATATCAAGATTTTGGATTGTGAGGTATGAGGTTATTTTGGGTAGTTTACTAAATAAAAAACAAGATTTCCACGCGTGCACAAGTGTTGACTCAGCCAACTGAGCAATGGATGGAATACCTAACGATATGAGGAAACACTAATTTCAATCTTTTTGGGGAGGAAACGCTAATTAGCGATCTTGGCAGGGGAGGAAATGCAAAATAACCTTTTTTTTTATATATGTACACAAGAGAAAACTAACAAGGTTAAAAACTCTATATCAGAAACACTCCCACACACTTATACTTTACATTGTCCTCGATGTAAATTTAGTTATTCAAAGTAAAATTTAAGGTGAGAAATTCCTAACATGATATGCAATAAGAAATCAGAAAATAAAATAAAATAAAAAGAAGACAAGAGAAAATAAAAGATAAGAGATACAAAACCAATTGATTGCCTCCCATGCAGTGCTTGGTTTAAAGTCATCAGCCCGACTTGCAATGTAGACTCTCCATATACCAGTAATCTGAAAAGTTGAGGATCCACCCATATAACCTGTTTTGCAAATAATAACTTCACACAAACATTAGTACAATAAAATAGAAGTGAAGCTATCGGGCAATATAAGTTTTCCACACACTTATTCTTGTCCACAGTTGGAAGTGTATAATGAACATAAAATTTAGGAACTTCTACGGTTTCTTCTTTGCAAACATGCATAGTATGAGAATCAAATGTTTCTAATGGCGGATATCGAGAAACAAAGTCATTCAACAATATTCTCGAAGGACACATATTCAATCCAATAATAGGTAAAGGATAAGGATTAATATGCAAAGGGTTAGACAAACCTTGCAAAAACTCTTGTATTATGGCATCCTCTTCATCCTTATAGAATTCAAGTGAATTACTTACCTCTTGTATATCATGGTCCTTTATCAAACCTTGCAACAATTCTTCATTCATTTTTGCCTCAACTAAATCCTCGACATCAACATCATCATTATAATCCTTTGTAGGTTCAATTGGGTCTTCCACAATATTACTCAATTCGGTTTCAACATACTCCTCTTTATTAGACTCAAACCTTGTTGATGAATCAACTCTTGTCACAAGGAAATTCTTTAGAACACTAGTTTAATCATACTCATTTACCTTTTGAATAGGTGCTTGATCATTATCAAGATCAAGAGTTGAGTTAACTACACTAGTGCCATCGAATATCTCCAAAGGTTGGTCTTGTTCAACACAATCATCTTCATTTTCAGACTCACCGTAATAAGAATCTTCATCGGTTTCATAACCTTTATCCCGACGTCGTTTCACTTCCATACGTATGGTCCTACCAATTTCTTCAAGAAGTTCTTCCGAGGCTCTGTTATCTTCCAACTTGTATAGTTTCTGTGCAAGTTTCCTAATATTAACACGCTTTCCACCATTCACTATAGTAGACGACCTCGCCCATGACTCTTCCCTTTGAATGGGTGAATGATCATAACTACGATCAAGATTTGGGTAAGGGGAAGTGTTATAGAAATTAGTTTGTGCCACGTTCTTTCTATCACAATCAAGTTGGTCTAGCATATGTTGCATGTCTTGGAATCCATTCATAACCTGCATACAACTTGAATAAAGCCCATTGGAAGTAGAATTGTCCCACCTTGGTGCTTGACTTACATACCCGCTACAAGGTTGTTGTTGGTATATATAAAAATCACCATAAGGTTCTCTAGGATATTGATCATAGCCAATAAATTAGTTTTGATCATACCCCATAGATGGTTGGAAATTATCATGGTGTTGAGGAGGTTGAAAACCAAATCCATTGCTCCAATATGCTCCGTCCATAGAAATTGGTACCTGATACAAAAGGTCTCAAAACTATGTCAAAAACCAGAAAATAAGAAAAACTAAAACAAAAGGGCTCCCATCCAATTTCTTATAATTTTCTCCTTGTTTTGTTTTTGATCACTGAGTTATTATTTTTCTATTTATTTTATTTTAAATAAACTAAAAATAAAAAATAAGAAACCAAAACCAAATAACAAACCGCTGCCTCTCCGGTAGCAGTGCCAAAATTTGATCGCTGTCGTAACACGTCAAAAATAAATACACATTCTCAATACTCAAAATATATAATGAAGCAGTGGCAAGAAAGGATCGTTCCCACAGAGAGGACCAGGATTGTTATATGTTTCGATATCTTATGTCAAATGGGGGATTTTATGATTTTTATCTAAAGAAAACTAAATTAAAAATTAACAAAGAAAAGTAAACAAGCAAATTAAATAGATGGGAATATTGGTTAAGGATTTCGTCTTCAATCACAAATATGTTCTTGTCATAATAATTAGAATTGATATTTAATCTTTCATTATCAAAAGCTCTAGGATACCTAGTCGAAAGAACATCCAGCAAATTTCTTGATTTCATCACACATACATGTAAAACGATGCAAATATGAATTCTACCAAAAGAAAAACCTAACGTCTTGCGCTAATCAAGTCCAATTCCTACGGAGCATTAAGGTTCATGAAATTAGGCTAATCAATGCAATTGAAATACATTGTGCAAATAATTCAACAAAGGTCATGGTTCACATATGATTACAAGGATGTGTCACTACAAGCTATAATCATATTTATGCTACTTATGTTCAAGGATTATCGCTCGATGATAAACCCTAAATTAGTTATAGATATGAATATGAGTTCTACCAATTTGCAACTTGACAAAACAAATACTCAAATCATGTTGCAATACGTCAATCATGCAACTATATATGCAGAGAATCATGAATGATAAATTTGAGACAAAACTAATATATCAAACCAAAAACCATGTTATGTGAAATTAACTTAATCATTAACCAATAATAAAAATTAGCTCATGTTCATGGAGTTTATAAAAAGAAGAAACAGAAGAAACATCACGTCTAAACCCTAGAACAAAAGTAGAAGCAAAGATAATCTCCTTTGAAGAGAAGGATTCCCTTTTATAGTATTGTTGTATTTCAAACTTTATGAACTAGGTCACCCAATCTCTGTATCCGGCACATGCTAATACAGTTTCCACGCCAAGACAAACCAAGCCCAATTCACAGCTCAGGCCAATTCAGTTGTAGGCCCAATAACATGATATACCTGTCAGTTTCGCGGAACTGACAATCCAATTCAGATTTCAGCCTTCTCTAGCACACCCCATTACTTCCAGCAACACTCATTCCCTGCATATCCAATTCCTACACATACATCAATTGTTCACTCTCCATTCAAAAACATTCCAACTTCAACTGCATCCTCTTCTTTCATCAGAATCATCAACTCTTGCACTTGTTCTGCACCATTCTCTCCTTTCCTTTCTACAGTTCCTACATCATCCATTGTTGCAGCTGCAGCTGGTCATGTTCCTGCAATCTAACCTCTACTAAATCTCCACTAGATGAAGCTCTAGAGCTATCTCATAGCATCACATCCCATCCGACGAGCAACAAACCACCAATTCCTTTACATCTGTAGCTCCATTTCAGTTCATGCCACACTGCAAGCATCCCTGGCCATTGCAAACTCCAGATCCTTTCTACAACCTCAGAAGCACCATCTCAATTGCAATTAATTAGTTCCAGTGCTTGCTTCCATCTCAGCCACCAACATCTCCTTGTTCTTCTTGAAACGGCACCACTATCTCCTACTTCTCCTGTATAGTTAGCAATAACTTAACCTGCAGCTACAAAACCCATTCAATCCCAGCTTCAACCCCATTCTAAAATCACCAGTTTCTTGTATCAGCAACTAGTATGCCATGCCATCATCATACAAATCTGTAGCACCAACTGTAACAGCCAATTAATCTGTATCCCTGTAATTCGCAGCCAACAACCCATCTTCTTATTATCGAATTCGAACTCAGTTTCCATCTGATTCATTCACACAGTCGACTTCAAGCAGAAACTATTCATAATCTTTTCCATATATCCATTTCTTCATCTGGATTCAACTGAAACAGCAGACCCTAACAGAGTGTATCATCTTAATCAAACCAACACATTCATTACAGAGAGATTAGAACCAAACTTACTTTACAGCTAATACAGACATATACTTACAGTGTGTGATTAAGCCGACAACAGTGAAAATTACAATTACACGTACAAGATACTCGTGGGAATAAAACACATGCATAGCACGTGAGACACAGAGGGAAAGTTGATTTTGAATTATGCTTATCATGCACCACTGCACAGCTTATCCTGCACTGCACCAATATCCCCCCTCAAGTTGAATGGTGCAACATCAACTTCATGCTTGGAACGAAGTAAGGAGAAGCGCAATGCAGAGAGACCTTTGGTAAAAATGTTCGTAAGCTGATCAATGGTAGAAACATAGAACACATCCAAAGCCTTTGACTGCACCAATTCCCTGATGAAGTGATAATCTAGATGAACCTGCTTCATTTTAGGGTGCAAAACTAGGTTGGATGCCAAAGCAATAGAACTGATATTATCACAACCTAGTTTGGGAATAGCAGGTATGGGAAAGTGAAGATCTTGAAGAACATAACAAATCCAGACCAACTCTGCAGCACTATGTGCTAATGTCCTATATTCTGCCTCAGTGCTAGACCTATCAACTGTTGTTTGCTTCTTGGAAGACCAGTAAATGATATTAGGACCAAGAAAAACACGGTATCCTCCTGTTGAACGTCTATCATCAACATTTCCAACCCAGACTGCATCAGAAAAACCCAACAAAAAAGAAGTACCTTTGGTAAAAGTAATACCAAAGCCAAGTGTACCTTTGACATAGCGCAGAATTCTTTTTGCAGCAGCAAAATGTGTAGTTCTTGGATGTTGCATGTGCTGGCATACTATATTTACTGCAAATACAATCTCAGGCCTAGTCCAAGTCAGATAATGAAGGGCCCCTACTAATGATCTATACTCAGTAGGATTAGCCAGCAAAACACCATCATCTTTTGTGAGTTTTGTAGATGCAGCAATTGGTGTTGAACAAGACTTAGCTCATTCCATGTGAAATCTGTTAAGAAGATCCACTGCATATTTTGTCTGAGAGAGAAACAAAGAGTTGGAATCCCTTTTTACCTCAAGTCCTAAAAAGTAATTTATAGAACCCAAGTCTTTGATTGGAAATTGCAGCTGCAACTTAGAGATCACATATTGCAGAAATGTATGAGAAGAGCCGGTGAGCATAATATCATCAATACACTAAAGCAACAGTGATTTGAGAGCCATCCTTGTGAACAAATAGAGAGGGATCAGCAACTGAGTGAACAAACTTAAGAGATAATAAATCTGCACTGAATTTTTCATACCAAGCCGTTGGAGCTTGCTTCAAGCCATAAATAGCTTTGTGCAATAGACAAACATGATTTGGTCTGTCAGGATCTACAAAGCCAGGAGGTTGTACCATGTACACAATTTCTTTTAAATCACCATGTAGAAATGCATTACTCACATCCAGTTGATGAATACTCCAGTCAATCTGCACTGCAAGAGAGAGCACAATCCTAATAGTTGTTGGCTTTGCAACTGGACTAAAAGTTTCTTCAAATTCCATTCCTTGTTGCTGATGATATCCCTTAGCAACCAGTCTTACTTTGTGTCTATCTATAGTGCCATGTGGATTATATTTAATTTTAAATACCCATTTATAGCCAATAATATTCTGTCCTGCAACAAGATCTACCAAATACCAAGTGCCAGCATCTTTCAGTGCATTATATTCTTTAACAGAAGCCAATCTCCATATTTCTTCCTTCTTAGCAGTAGATATACAAGTTGGCACTTTAGATAAAAAGACAACATGCAATTTATGCTTAGTAACAAAGTATGATTTTGGTGTATAGATGTCATTCTTACTTCTAGTTTTCATGTTATGATCATTCTTAGTAATAGGAAGTGATTTTACAGGAGAACTTGGAGGAAATGAAGTGGAGGTGAGAGGCACTGCAGATGATGGCAATGTAGAAGAAGAAGTGGACAGAGGAGAAGGCACAACAGGAAGCTCATGTGGAGTAGATGCAGCATGTAAAATGGATTTATAAGGAAAAGAATGCTAATTAAAAGATACATGCCTTGAAATATATATAGTTTGACTGACATAATCAAAGCATCTGTAACCCTTTTGGCTTAAGCTATAACCAAGAAAGACATAATGCTTTCTCCTAGGTTCAAATTTATTTGATGTATAAGGTTTAAACCAAAAAAATCATGCACAACCAAACACTTTTAAGAAGTTGTAATCTGGAGTTTTATGTGTTAGAGCATAGCTCGGTTGAACCCACCAAGCGTTGGTATGATAAGTTTGGTTGTCATATTTTAGTGAATCAAAACTCAATTAAAGAGTCGCTTGATTATGTACTAGAGACAACTTCGTATAGGTAGGCTAGAAAGATTAAGATTATGAGACATACAAGTATTACTCGAAGACTTGAAGAATGTGAAGAAGTAACAAGCTACATCGACTACATCATCCTTCCTCTTGAGGTTCGTAATATTGTGACTTGAACTTTTTCATTCCTAACGTATATTTCAAGTCGTGCTATATTGAAAACATAACTGCGAAGCTGTGAATGATTATACTCTAGTAGACATAGTGTTAAGGAATTAGAATACGAAGTATAACGCTTATCTTTTGAACTTCGTATATAAGACATTGACATAATCGTATGAATGCTATTGTGATTATGTGTATGGGTGAAGATTTCGTCCTAGGAAACAATGTTTACATTCGTTTAAAGGAAGTACATTCATGAACTTGTTTTATGAATCGAAAGGGAAATCGCTAGGCTTATTGGTATTGTTATTCATTGCATATCTTTGGATTACCAATATGTGTGAGTTAGTATAACCGATCATAACTTGTTATGTATCTTGGTAAAACTAGTCACAATGCCTGACTTATGTATTGGTATGACTTTTATTAGTGCAACCGATCCTAAGTAATCACCCAAGATGGTATGATCGATATTTGTAATTGGTGTGACCGATCCTAGTAATTTGTGTAACCGATCCTAGTAATTGGTGTGACAGATCACAAAAGAGTGTGTAATCGATCCTTGTAATTGGTGTAACCAGTCCTGGTAATTGGTGTAACCGATCCTGGTAACTGGTGTGACCGATCACAAGTAATACCATGAGAATATGGTAACCGGTCCTGGTAATTGATGTAACCAATCCTGGTAACTGATGTAACCGGTCCCAGTAACCATATTAAGGTAGAACCGATCCTTGTGTTTGGGAGAATCGTAAACCCATGATTAGTGTTTGATATTTGATCAATCAGATAGTTCTTGGAAATCAGATGAACCAGTTCTAAACTTGTTTGGAAGTGTGGTATAATCAGTTCCAAGATTGTAAATATGAAAAAGGATTTACAAAGAAATAAGATGTCGACATACTTTGAACATGATCAATAACTCTTATCTTTTATTGTTCAAAGATAATCCTTAATAACTCAAGGAGATCCCGGACCGAAATAAGTTGAGAATCTTTTAATTAAGGTTGTTAATTTTATATGCTTTTAATTACCAGCAATTAAAATGCATATCTCTGTAAAATAAAAATTGGTAATGTGCATTTACTAATTGGAGATTTTCTAGTAGGATTTCGGTTAATTTTGGATAGAGCATTTCCAGGAATTATAAAAACCGATTTTGGAAATATTGCATATCTTAATAATATTTCGGTTTCGGAAATTCCTTGGTGTCCAAACTTCCTTGGTCTATAAATACCCAAGTTTTCATTTCGAGCAAACTATCCTAAGAGCCAGCAAAACTACCTTGTTGTGTTGTTACTAATGGAACCGTCTATTCGGAGAGGAAAGTACCCTAATTAGGCGAAATCTCTTACGACCGCTCGTTTAAAGATTTCTGTGGGATCAGGAAGCTCTACGAGTACCGTTGGTGGGAAACTAGATAATTGCAGTATTATTAGTTTTCGATTTGATTTGATTGACTAATGGTTGTTGAACTTTGATTGCACCTAGTTTGTTTATTCTTGAGAATCTTCTCTTCTGATATAAGATTCACTCAAACTAGATCGAAGTGTCGACGGGATCTTTAGAACTGTTTGTAGATCTAAAGACGTCTTGTGATAATCCATTGTTAACAGACTCCATTCTGTGCGTGATTGATCACAAGAGATTACAGTTGTGGTGTGCAGGTGTTTATTGAAGATTTAAGAAGATTTGAAGACAAAGAAGATTTCTTATTGGTTT
This sequence comes from Papaver atlanticum, assembly GCA_023531105.1. Lineage (NCBI taxonomy): Eukaryota > Viridiplantae > Streptophyta > Magnoliopsida > Ranunculales > Papaveraceae > Papaver > Papaver atlanticum. Next base: position 1,296,164 of record JAJJMB010010985.1, read on the forward strand.
CATAATCTTTGGTGTGCACAAAACTTGATCGGCTGGGATCCAACTATAATCGGTTTATCTTGATAGACTTGATCGATTAGTTGCGTAGATCGGCATCATTATTTAGTATCTTGGTAGATCCTATTATTGATTGCAAAATCTAAACTCTGCTATTTTGGTAGTTGTTGGATAGATAGATCTAAACCCGACAAAGGAGTTTATGGGATTAAACAGAAGAGCCTTTGTCTAACTCATATCACTGAGATTGAAGAGAGTTGTTACCGAACAGATTTGTTGTTCCTTTACTGTTTGGAATACGAACCAAAGGAATTATTCCAGTGCGTGCACTTATTGAATGTCGGAAGCGCGGGGATACTGAAGAAACTAGGTGAACTATAGGTTTAGTTTCTTGGTCTCAACTATACGAAGTTGGTGTGATTTTGTATAGCGGCTTAATTCTGAGAGTATTCAATTCTGGACTAGGTCCCGGGGTTTTTCTGCATTTGCGGTTTCCTCGTTAACAAAATATTGCTGTGTCATTTACTTTTGTTTTCCGCAATTATAATTGTTGTTATTATAATTTAAAGTAAATTACATAAACGTTAACTCCGTATTACTTGATAGTGATCCTATAGAGTTTGGTTAAGTCCGAACCTATTATCAAGTAATCACACTTTGATTGTTGTATTATCTCGATCTCGTATCCATAGACGATCACACAAAGTGTGAATACCGATTCGTTGTATTGTCTCGATTCAGTCCATAGACAATCACTTTCGGTAAGAGGATTTATAGGTGGAAAAGTTTAAGATTGTGGTATATTTGGGTACCCTCGTCTTTTCATTATGAAATAGAAGTTCAAATGAATTTTGAAAAGAGATAGATTTGGTGGGAAGTCTATTAATTAGATAATTTGCAGTTTGTAAAGCTTCAACCCAAAAATTAGGAGGTAATACAGCTTGAAAAACAAGTGTTCTAGTGACTTTTAAAAGATGTTTATGCTTGACTTCAGCAACACCATTTTGTTCAGGTGTATGAGGACAAGTCATTTCATGAGTAATACCTTTAAGATCACAAAATTGTTTTAGAAAAGTGTTAAGAAATTCTCCACCATTGTCAGTTTTAATAGTAATCACTTAGAATGAAAACATATTTTCAATTCTATTTATTAATGAGACAAAGGCATGTTTGAACTCAGATTTGGTTGCTAAAGGAATAATCCAGCAATATTTAGTAAATTCATCAATTACATCGGCATAGTAAAGATCTCCAGAAGTAGAATAGGTTTGACAAGGACCCCAAAGGTCCATATGTAGTAATTCTAGAGGTTTACATGCTATAGTACTAGACAACTGAAATGGTAGTTTATAAGATCTACATATTTTGCAGTCATTACAAAATTAAGGCTTGTTTGAAACATTTGACAATTGCAGAGTATGACATAATCTTTGTAATGTTTGGAATGATGGATGTCCAAATCTTCTATGCAGGAGAGCATTGTCAGTGGTTTTAGAGGTAAGAGCATTCTTGGAATTGTTGAATGATAAAGGATATAAACCATTTCTCTATGTGGTCATTGGAAAAGAATCTTCCCAGAGTTGAGATCCTTCACAGAAAATTCATGTTTATCAAGAGTTAAGGAGCAATTATTATCTGAAGTAAATTTATGAATGGATAATAATAGACGCATTTATGTGTCTATTTTCATCTCTATTGTGTATATTTTTAGTACCCATTTTTGTACTAATGTTGGTATTTTATCCCTTTTGTAGGTATTTTTGGGGAATAAACATTTTTGGGAAAATTGGCTCGAAAAGTTGTTAAAGGCTCCTTGGAGGACACTTGCTATTCGGACTCTCATTTTGGATAAGGGGTAACCCATTTCCAAGCAGCTGCTAAGCACAGACCGGCACTGGATAGGGGGAGGTCACATTTCTTCTCAAATTTTCAAAACAGATTTTGGCGGGATTTTTTTTACAGAAAACAGAATTTTTCTGTTTGATTTTTGGACGATTTTTAAGGCGATTCAAGGGCTGATTTTCGTTGGGTTAACTCTGTTAAGGATAAACAAGTATGGTATGGGCTGTAGAATCGATTAAACAGGGATAGAAATCCGTGTTGGAGCAAAACAGGGAGAATTCACAATTTGAGTTATTTTCGGTTTACAAAAGAATTTGTGAAGAGTTTACGGCAAGATAGGAGTGTATGGAGTCCTTATTCAGTCCTGAGAGAGTTTGAGAGAGTTTGGAAACCAAGTTAACGCGTAAAAAGAAGATTAAAATCCCATAACGTGCGGTGAAGAAAAAAGAAAATATTTGGATTAACTCGAGTAATTTTGTGGTTTGGAGGCTATATATAGGTTGATTCAAGTCATATTTAGGAGGACGAACAATTTGGGGGAGTTTGGAGAAGTTTAGAGCTATAGAGAAGCGAGAAAAAAATCACAGAGTCGAGTTCAGAAACTTTCCTGCTGCTGCTGAGAAGAAGAAGAAGACGAAGAACATTAGACCTTCAGAATCAGTCGCAGTGGCAGACTTATTTTCAGTGACAACGATATACGGTCGCATCTTCCTGCAGTCACAGAAGCTCTTCAGCAACGACTCGGACTTCTGTTTTAGACCTTCAGCAACTACAGAATCCGCTGCTTAGCACTTTTCACTCTTTTAATCAACTTTTGAACACCAAATATGTATTTTGAGCAAGTGATTAATATGAGGAGCTAAACCCCTTAGCCGAGGCGACGGAGGAAGCCATTGTTCCATGAAAAGTGGTATAATTCTATTTTAATTATTTATTGCAATTATTTTACATGATTTTTTGCATAGAACTTAAAAGAAAAATTGGTTTTTATTGAGTAGTTGTGAAGTGTTTTGATGGGACATGCTTGGTTTTAATACTTTTGATGTTTCATGCTTCGTGCTTACAATTATTACTTCAAAAATCTATTAGAGGCAAATATTAGAATCACTTTAAAGAAGAATATTGCATGAATATTGATTAGAGTTTATCAATTAATTGGTCAATGGTGGAATCCAAAGTCTTGGTATTTTCTTATTATTGTCAAAACAAATCTATTTAATTTTCGAAAATCCTTCACAAGTTCGAGCAACGAACCTTTTTACCACTACAACTATAAAACGACATCAGATAACAGATTATGTGAAGATTGTGGAACAACTAGAACAGTGTTAAGGGGCCGGTGTCACTGTAGTACAATGGTAAAATCATTGGGTGATGATACCAGTAACCTGAGATCGAAACTCTCTAGCACCAAATTCTTTACCGATCAAAAAAAAAAGGAACAATGTTAAGGGAAAAAGAATGATCATGAACAATCTTACTAGAATTTCCAATGTAAGAAATGGACATACCTTCACCATTGACAGTATGAATAACCTCGGAACCATCGTATGGAGTTACTTCTTATAACTGAGATGAATATGAAGCAATATGATGATTGGCACCACTGTCAGCAATCCACTCCTCTTCATCATAAATGTCAGCAGCAGCCAACATAGCACTCAGATTGGATGGTGGTGATCTTCCTTGATAAGAGAAATTAAGCCTTTGTTGACAATTATCAGCTTGATGAGTAGGACTTTTGAAGATTTGACATGGTTCTTTGTCAGGTACATAATAACCTCTGCCTGAAGAATTCCTTACAAACAATGATGGATTTGGATATCTACCACCATGCTGTCTGCCACCATGATAACCTTTGCCTCAATAAGAACTACCTCTATGATTATTATAGCCTCCTCCTCTAAAACCACCTCTATTTGCCATAAAAGCTTTAGCTTCTGATTCTAGATTAGCTAGTTTGAGTGTTTCACCAATTACAACTTCTTCACTTAACAAATTATTGTGTAGCTCAATACTAGTAACAGGTGGATAGCGATGACGCATTGAAGTGGCAAAAGTAATATAGTCTGAATTGAGTGCTTTTAAAGTGATAACAACTAATTCCTTATCAGATATAACTTCACCTACAGCAGCTAACTGATCTGAGAGTTATCGAATCTCATGAATTGGAGATGGAACTAATTTGGTACCTTGAGTTAGAGAAAGCAGCTTAGTACGTAGTTGTATTGAATGAGTAGAAGAAGCTTTAGCGAATCTTTCCTCAATGCTTGTCCATAATTGATGAGAAGTTGTAGATCTTGAGAAATAAGCGATGACAGAGTCTGAAATTATTGAATTTATCCACATAATAATTGTCGATTCTTCATCAATCCAATCAGAGTACAGTGGATTTTTGATTCCATTCATCTCATTCCTTGGCGAAGTAAACTGTGGAGGACATGGATGTGAACCATCAAGAAAATGCATCAACTTATACTTTTGAATTACCAGAGTCATAAGATTCTTCCAGGTGTAGAAATTATCCTCTTTAAGCTTCAAATGAACGAATAGTTAATTGAGTTAAAGGAACTCGAGAAAACGAATTTGCAGTTGGATTTTCCATAAATGTTGATGCAGGAAATTCTCCAATCATGAAAAGAACAATAATTGAAGAGATGATTTCAAGAAAATCGAAATAGAAAATCAAGATCTGAGATTCAACTCAGAAGAAACTTCAAATATTGGATGAAAAACAAGATTCTAACCAGAAAATCTCTCAATTTGTGTGAAAATTGATACACTTAAATGATCTTACTAAAGAAAAGATCATCGATTGATGAAGAAGAATATGAGTAACAAGATCGATTATTGAGGGAGAAAACCCTAACTGCACCTGTCTGATACCATAACAAAGTGTATCATCTTGATCAAACACACACATTCATTACAGAGAGATTAGAACCAAACTTACTTTACAGCTAATACAGACACATACTTATAGTGTGTGATTAAGCCGACAACAGTGACAGTTACAATTACACGTACAAGATACTCATGTGAATAAAACACATGCACAACACGTGAGACACAGAGGGAAAGTTGATTTTGAATTATGATTATCCCGCAACATTTCACAGCTTATCCTGCACTGAACCAATAGACCCTAGCTTAAATCAGATAAAGATCAAACCACCGTCTGCTAATCAAGCCCTAGACAGAACCATCAAACCATAATTCTTCTCCTTGAGTTCTCTTATTATGAAATTCCTGCTAATTTCTCTTATTTCCCGTCGATCTGAACCATCAATAACTCCATATTCTATAGCATCAGCTCTAATCTTTAGACTCATATCACTTCTGCCATCTCTCAATCACAGCCGCCGCTCTCTCCTCTGAGTTTCAGATGAAAATGATTGAGAGAAATCATTTCTTTCCAATTTTAGGTTTTGGTAATACCTGAAACTACTTAAGGCACCCATTGTTCTGGATATAGGCCATCAAATGTGATAGCCCAGCTTTGTAACCCTATTTACATGCACTTGCTCTTTTCGTTCCGCTTAGAATGATTTCTTCTTCTTTCGCATCAAATTGACTCCAAAGTACCTATACACTCTAAAGCGAACATAAGTAACATAATTTACAAGAGAAATGGCAAAGAAAGCATAAACAATAGATATAAAATCAAAGTGTTTTAGAAACCTATTAGGAATTTGGATGTCATTATGATCCACATAAGGTATGGCCACAAGTACAGCTTTGTTCACTTGTGGTAATTTATCTATATCTTTGCACTTTGTTGAAGAAACTACATCAACTATGTTAGAGCACTGCTCGGTCGAACTCGCAATCGTTGCTATGTCAAGTTTAGTTGCCAAAACTATAAGTCTTGATTTCTAGTCTACTTATAGCTAAGTCTCATACTAGGATAGTAAGTGTAGTTGAGCTCTAGACTCCACGGCGTTCATCATGCAAAGGCGAAGAACTACTCAAGGAACTTTTGGAACTTCATCGACAAAAAGGTATGTGGAGACTTGAACTTATCTATCACTCAAAAGTCTATCTATTCTATCTCCTATCTTGAGACAAAATTCGTATTGCTATATAGACTTCAATTATACACATGTGCTATTTCGAGCCGAGTTTAACTCACTTATCTATCTCTCGAAATATGTGTTGGTAAGCTTTCGCTTTGGCCAAGTTCATCTTTACTAGTGAAGAAAGTCATGTTGATTATTTCAATAACTTGAAAATCGCTTTGATGAAAAATAGTTTGTGAATAACAACTATATAACATCCTCTAAGAAAGTTTCAATGATCGAAATGAGAGTTTAGAACATGTAACCACCTTTAGATATAAACATGGTGTGTTATCACACTTGTGTAAAAGTCCAAAACCGGGAACCCAAAGTATGCGTACCCGTACGCGTACTGGCGGTTGTTGGAAAGCCGGGTAAGTATACGTACCTGTACGCATACTGGCCGAAAGTTCACGTCCGTGAATTTCTGCTGGAGTTTGAAAGTAAAAAACAAACTCAATCCGGTTACTTAAGTACGCGTACCCGTATGCATACTTAAGTAGGTTAATTTCTAAAATCGGTTTGTTCATGAACTAAAACATTTATATATTAAGGAATGCAATCTTTGCAAACTGTGGCTATAATGTTCATGAATCGATTCAAGTGAATCAAAACCGATTTTGCTTCGATTGTGTCTTGTATACTTCTATAAGATCTAAGAAATTGAAAACCTCTCTAACTAGTTCATTTGAGTCACTTGAACTAGTTATGGTGAAGATGAATAAGGTTGATATGAAAGTGCGCATATGGCTAACCATTGGTTAACTATTGTTGAACCAACTAAGTGTACACGTTTAGGTACGGTTACTCAAACCTAAATGAAGTTACATTTCATTTGTGTATAACAAGCTAAGTTTGATCTAACGGTTGAAAGATATTAGCTTGAATCTAATCAGGTTTTCATCTAACGGTGAATATTGAATGCTTTGTTACCAAGGTAACTATGATTGCAAACCCTGATTTGGAGACTATATAAAGGAGAACTCTAGCAACTGGGAAACCCAATCCCCACACCTCCTGTGTGATACTAGTTATATAAGCTAGAGTCGATTCTCCTTTAACCTTAGGTTTTTCACGAAACCCTGTAGGTTAACGACTTAAAGACTTCATTGGGATTGTGAAGCCAGACCCAACTATTTTCTCTGTAGTTGTGTGATCTGATCTTGCTGTTTCTATCATGATTGAGTACAATCGTAAGATTGGCTTGAGATTTATATCTCCGATAGGCAAGATAGAAAAGTAGTCACAAACAGCTTCGTCTCATCGTTTGTGATTCCACAATATCTTGTTTCGCTAGTCGATTAAGATTATTGTGAGGTGATTGATATTTCTAGGCTGTTCTTCGGGAATATAAGTCCGGTATATCATTTGGTTCCTGTTCACCTTGATTTATCAAAAGACGGAACAAAACCCGTAGGTATTTTTGTGGGAGACAGATTTATCTATTCCTATAGACTTTTCTGTGTGATACATATTTGTTTATCAAGTCTTCGACTTTGGGTCGTAGCAACTCTTAGTTGTGGGTGAGATCAGCTAAGGGAATCAAGTGCGTAGTATCATGCTGGGATCAGAGACGTAAGGAGCGCAACTGTACCTTGAATCAGTGTGAGATTGTCTGCCTCGCCTCATAAGTTTTATCTTTATTTGTCACCATCTATTGCTTACCCCGCAACAATGTCACTATTACGTACTAAGCATGGGACTTAATGTTGATGTTGGTTTTCAGTTCAGGGCTAAAATTGTAAAACCCTATATTTAATGTGCCATCATTTTGCAAAGAGACGGAGCCACTTAAAAGTGATTAGTGGCCATGCCTCTTTACTTACATGCATATTGAGCAATTCAGTATATTTATATGAAATTTATCTAGAATGGTGCATGCAGCAACAATCCCAAATATTCTATAAATTTTAACCTCTCGCCTGCATTATTCATTAATGTATGGCTTATTGAGTATTTTCCTATGCTATGTTCCCAGGCTGAACTCTTAATATTGATATGAAATGACAATTAGTGTTCATTCGCAGCTGAGAAGCATGAATTTCCCGAAGCATCAAGATTAAGTTCTGCATGAAAGTACTCAGTCAGAAGATGCGTTGAATGCTCTTTGAGAATAAAATTAAGAATTTTGTGTCAACACATAGAATTCACCAAATTTGACCAATTTTGTTGTGACAACTCGCAAAATTCAAATTTTAACCTAATTAATTTGCAAAAATTAGGTTTTTTTGTGCCCTACGTAATATCTCGAACCCTATTGGTCGAAACTAAACCTAGGAGAGCTAGGAAATTAATCCATCATGGAGCTAGTAGGAGCAAGATTCTACTAAAAAGCAGAAAACAAAGAAATAAAGAGGAACTGCAGCAAGTAAAAGCAGCTACAAAGGGAGGCGTGGCCACGCCATTTGGCCGACCGATCTGCTCCAGCAGGCGCCACCCATGGCCGGTCGGCCACACTCCATGTTGCCGCTTGCCGGGCCCCTTTCCCATCGACCAATCAGATCGCTTTAAATGCGCCACACGTACTTTTAATAAAGTTGGAAGTTGGTTGGTCGACACGCCTAAATTCCTTAACGAATTTAATATAGGCTTCCCATGTCAGTCTTAAAATAATCACGGCCGTACGTTTTGGCCAACTGATTTATCAAGCTTAGCCGCTCCCTAACGCGACCGGACAAGCATCATCAGGCATACTGGTAGGCCTACTAATACTTCGACCAATCGAAGCCCTTCGAACTCGCCAACTGAGCCACTAACCCATTGCTCAAAGTTAGATGGCCGCGCGACTTGCGAAACCCTAATTTCTGTTAAGAAGCATTACATTGCTGCCGCAAAATGATCTCGGCCGTCCAACTTCGTCAGCCGAATTGACCGGCCTAAATTCAATTCCGATCGACGGACAAGGCGTGGATACACGCACTGGTGGACCAACTATAGCACTGGTCGGTCGAATAGTCTATAGCATGCTGCCAACACCAAAAACCGTTGTCCCAAAATGGGTTGGCCACACGGCTTTTAAAACCTAAATTGAATCAACGACAGCCATTAACTGCCGCAAATCATCTCGGTCACCCAACTTCGCCAGTCGAATCGGCCGGCCTAACTCCTATCTTAGGCAGCCAACAACATGTGGCCATGATCACCGGCCACCTCCCTTCCATAAGGAACAATCGGCCACGCCGCGGCCTGCCCATATGGCTCCTAAACGATCGCCCAAAGATGGCTGGCCGCGCTTCTTATAGGAGTCTTAAATAAATTAGCGGCAACCAATAACTTCCGCAAATCATCTCAGCCATCCAATTTGGCTAGCCAATTTAACCGGTCTAGATTTAACTTGGACCGACCAATAGGATGCCAAAACGGCTATCAGCCATCACTCTCCTATAGGGTCCGACCGGCCTACCTTTGGCATGCATAAATAGTTCCCAGCAACTTCCTGAAAGTGGTCGGTCATGCTCTTTTTAAGACACTAGGTTCCGCGACCAACCAAGACATGCTCAATATAACGATGCTTCACATGCATCGATTATTTTGAACTGCTTAAAAGCGATGCTTTACATGCATCGAATACATATGATATTTTTTGAGTATCGGCTTTACAAATAACCTAGTTATTTAACCCAATTGCGTCACATGCTATTCTTTGCGGCAAGTCTCATACCTTGGCTCGTCACACATGACTACCCGCCACCTAGCTTGCGCGTGATTGGTCAGAATAATTAGGCAAGACCCACTCAGCAACTTGCTACATATTTTCTATAAAATACTCGAGACATCAAACATGTCACAAACTAGGGGATGTTCATCAGGGTATTGGTCTGGCGGTTTACAGCGTACGGCGTGCAACACGCCTAATATGAGAATGTGTCAGGAAAGGAGGATAGTTAATGGCAGCAGAGAAGTAGTGGGTGTAAAATTACTCGTCTTCCCTCATAGTAAGACGTGGTTTTCTACATTTTCACACGACCCCACTTCTCCATCACTCAACTACTCCCACTTCCTATGAGATCAGGATGCGAGCAACTATGACTGATATAAATAGGTTTCGACTTATTTTGACCAACAACGACGGTTTTGGTTATCAACACAGTATCCAGAAAAAACATCAAAGAACTGATAGCTTACATTCCGCAAGCCAGTTCCATATTCTGATACAAGTCATAAAATAGTCATACCTTCAGAGTTAACCATTATGGTCTCAACACCTTATTCGCTTCCCTCCCTAAGATCAACCCTTCTCCTTCATTTCGTGACCGAAGCAAGACTGGAACGGCCATTTCTTGGTTTAGGACAGAATTGTAAAGATTGATCTCTCGAATCTAAAGTACTCCCGTGCAGTGCAATTGTTTAGGGTTTAGATTCGTTTCTCGGAGGCACACCCAAATTTACCATTTCCAGCAGAATCAGTTTTTACTCCAAAACAGTTATATGTCCTGAATTTGTTGAGTCTTCGTACTACAAAGAAGATAAGGGACAGGATTTTTGTAGCATAATAATGAATATTGAATTTCGGAAGACTTGCTCGAAGGTTGTTAAAATTAGGGAGCCATTTGTTCGTGTGTTAAGGATGGTGGATTTAGAAGATAAGCCTGCAATGGATTTCCTGTATGATAGCATTATTAAGGTAAAGAATGTTGTGTCGGATGTGTTCAACAGAAGGAAAATGGACTATGAATCGTACATGAAAATTATCAACAGTAGGTTGGATAAGCACTTCAAGAAAAGCATTCATATCATGGGATATTGGTTGAATCCTGCTATACGGTATAGTGAGGACATGTCTAAGGATCCTAGAATCCATTCTTGTGTCTTAGACATTATTTAAAATATTGCAGGATATAATCAAACATTGCAGGACAAGTTCATGAAAGAGAAACAAACTTTTCAGGAAGCAACAAGTGACTTTGGTCGGAATATTGCAATCAACCAACGGAAAAAATGACTCCAGGTGAATTTCATAATACATGGATGTTAAGATGATCATTTTGTTCTATTATTATGTAGATTCAATCATAATTATATATATGCATGTTATTTATTTAGCTGAATGGTAGAGAAACTTCGGCTGTGCTACTCCAAATCTTCAGAAGTTGGCGATTCGAATTCTCAGTCAAACTTGCAGCTTGTCGGGATGTGATAGGAATTGGAGTGTATTTAAACGCATACATTCCAAGAAAAGAAACAGACTAGAGCATCAACAGTTAAATGATTTGGTTTATGTTCATTACAATCTCCGTTTAAAGATGATGTACTTCTGCAACATACTTCACATACCATACATTATGTACTAGTATGATTGTCACCTTAGGTACTTTACATTATTGTACTAGTGTGATTGTCATCCTAGGTACTTTACATACTTCGCATTAAGCTAAATATACTTTTACTTCTAGGAATAGGACCAAAAATACATTTTATGATCCTATAGATTTTGATGCAATCGATTTGACTGAGGATTTGGTAGTAGACGATGAGCCTGACCAGATTAATGTTGATGAGCTTGAAGCTATAGCTACTGATGTAACAATTTCTATCTTTGAAAATGAAACTCGGAGACACCATGATTTACCACAAGCGAGAGCAGGTACTTGATTGACACGTTAGTATTATATGACTATTGTGCTTAAATTTGGTTCATTTTGTTAAATAGTTGTGTTGTTTGACAGACGAGAATAGTGGAAATGCTGCTGGTGAGTGGAAAGAGCTTGAAGACAATGATGATATGGAAATGAAAAATGATAGGATGTTTGAACGCCATGATCTGAATGATGTCGGTTATCAAGATGTCGGTTTTGAAGGAAGCCATTTGAATTTAAACGATTTTCCTCTTTGATTTTTCTCGTTTTAAGAAGTTAAAACTTAATAACAGAACTTAAAATTGATCTTAAGCGTTACGGCACTACCTTGCTCAGCTAGTTACTAGTTTAGTTATTGTTTGATTTTTATATTTTGGATTGCTATTTGAATTTTAGATTGATATTTTTATATCTCAACTTTTAAGATTTTAAGCTCAATATGCAACAATTGTTACAGAGATGGAATTGGTATAGAGATGTTAGTCATGTTACAGGCTTACAGAAGGTTCTTAAGCTTATAATATATGTGACCAAGTGAACCCGGGTTGAATCACTGGTTGAACCATTTGACTCTGACCCGGTAACTTTTCCGAGTCGACGCCCGGGCCGGCTTTCAGAACATTGGACAAAGGCTCTTCCGTTTAATCTAATAAACTCCTTTATCTGGTTAGATCAATCTAACTTTAACTACCGAAATAGTCAAGTATAGATTCGCACTCAATCAATATAGATCTCAAAGAGATATATAGAGAATGTTGATCATGTAACTAATCGATCGAATAAATCCAATTCTAGTTGGATCCCAGACGATCAAGGTTTGTGCACAAAATTCACAAGATACGAAAACAAATAAGAAATCTTATTCGTCTTCAAATCTTCTTTAATCTTCAAAAACCTGCACAACACCACTTGAATCTCTTGTGATCAATCACGGACAGAACGTAGTCTGTTAACAATGGATTATCACAAGATGTCTTTAGATCTAACAACAGTTATAAAGATCCCGTTGATATTTCGATCTAGTTTGAGTGAATCTTATATCAGAAGAGAAGATTCTCAAGCATAAACAAACTAGGTGCAATCAAAGTTTCAACAACCGTTAGTCAGTCAAATCAATCGAAAACTAATAACACTGCAATTATCTAGTTTCCCACCAACGGCACTCGTAGGGCTTCTTGATCCCAAAAAAGTCTTTAAACGAGCGATCGTAAGAGATTTTACCTAATTATGATACTTTCCTCTCCGAATAGACGGCTCCACCAGTAACAACAAGAAATGAAGTTTGCCTGGATCTTAGGATAGTTTGCTAGAAATGCAAACTTAAGTATTTATAGACCAAGGATGTTTGGACACCAAGGAATTTCCAAAACCGAAAGTATTCTCAAGTTATGCAATGAATGGAAAAATTCGGTTTTCATAATTCCAATAAATGCTTGTCCAATATTTCCGAAATCTCTCAATAGAAACTCTCGAATTAGTAAATGCACATTAATAATTTTTATTCTTTAGAGATATGCATTAATTGTTGGTAATTAAAGCATATAAACCAAAAACCTTAATTAAAAAATTCTTAATTTATTTCGGAACAAGATCAGCTTGAGTACTAAGGAATATCTTTGAACAATAAATGATAAGAGTTACTGCTCGTGTTCAAAGTATGTTGACATCTTTTCACTGTAAATCCTTATTTCATATTTACATTGATTTGCATTATTGGAATCGGTTATGCCACACTTCCAAATAAGTTTAGAATTGGTTCGCCAGTTTTCCAAAACTACTATGTGATTGATCAAATACCAAATCACATACATGGGTTCAATCGGTTCTACCAATCACTAGGATCGGTTATACCTAATGATGGAAACACTTGTGATCGGTCACACCAGTCACTAGGATCGGTTACACCAGTTATAAGGATCGGTTCCATCTACACATGGTAGTACTTGTCATCGGTCACATCAGTTACCAAGACCGGTTACACCAATTACAAGGATCGGTCACACATATACTCATGATCGTTCACACCAATTACTAGGATCGGTCACACCAATTACAAGGATCGATACTACCATCACATGGTGATTACTCAGGATCGGTTACACCAATTAACAAAACCAGCCATACCAAATCATAAGTCAGGCATTGTGATTAGTTATACCAAGATACATAACATAAGTTAAGATCGGTTCTACCATCTCACACATATTGGTCATCCAAATATTTGCAATGAATAGCCGGACCAATAAGCCTAATGATTTCCGTTTCGATTCACGAAACAAGTTCATGAATGTACTTCCTTTAAACAAATGTAAAACATTGTTTCCTATGATTAAATCTTCACCATAACTCATTCACATAATCATAACAATATATACAAGATTATGTAGATGTCATATCTACGAAGTTCAAAAGATAAGCGTTATACTTCGTAGTTTAATTCCCTAATACTATGATCATACTATTATGATCATGTCACATCACTAGAGTATTATACAATATGTACAGTATATACAGTTTCGCAGTTATGTTTTCAATATAGCACGACTTGAAAGATACGTTAGGAATGAAACAGTTCAAGTTAATATTACTAACCTCAAGTGGAAGGATGATGTCGTCGTTGTAGTTTGTTACTTCTTCACATTCTTCAGGTCTTCGGAGTAATACTTGTATGTCTTAAAATTCCTAGACTTTCTAGTCTAACCTAAACGAAGTTGACTCTAGTATTTAATCAAGCGAATCTAGATGAGTTTTGATACTAAAATATGACAACCAAACTTGACATACCAACGCTTGGTGAGTTCAACCGAGCTATGCTCTAACATTATTGTTAAGCTCTTTTCTCATTAATTCACTATTAATCTGTAAGTTGTCCAAATATTAAATTGTAATCCCTAATCATGAGTTATCGAAGAATTAATTATAAGCATAATACATCAAATTGATTCACAACTAATTAAGAAAACCATTTTTATCTTTATGTTGATCCTAGTGAATTAAATAAAATAAATAATTAAAGAAATTACCAATCATGCATGAGTGAATAGTTTCCTCCATTGCCTCAGTCACCAGGTATTTTAGCCGCTCATCATGTTGAAAACCCTCTCAAATAATTTATTTATGCTCAAAAAATAGTTTACAAATGAGGAAAAGGTGAGAAATGATTAAAACCGGGTATTTGTAACGATTATAATTGTTACAGAATCACTGTTACAAAGAACGATAAAGAATGAATGTTGCTGTCACTGTTAACTGTTGCGAATCCTATGAGTAGATGACAGTTTTTTTACGACTGTCTGCTGCAGTATTATGATCTACGTGCTTTCTTCAATGGCAGCAGCAGCAGATCTCTCTAACTCACAATTCATTGCTATATTTTCTCTCCAATTACCTCGTACCTCCTCTCTGACTCACATCCACCTATTTATATGCATCAGGACTAAGAATCTCGCGATTTTTTTTTGATTCAAAGATAAAAGATTGTATTAATTTGAAGCAGTGTTTACATGGTTATCTTGATCCACCCAAGATTGAACATCCTGAGGGAGATCATTTAAGAATTCAAAATTGGTTTTGAGAATTCTAGCTCTCTTGGCCAACTTATCTGCAACACTATTGACATCTCTTTTAACTGAGATACATCTCCAATAACTAATCTTACTTAACAAAAATTTAATGTCAAGAACTAATGACTGATTCCTCCAATGAACATGTTGTGATTGTTCATTGATGGATTTTATTAAAACTTCACTATCTGACTCAAACCACTCTACTGAGATTCTTTGAAACAGCCCAAGATGCAGCTTCCTTCATGGCCCTGCACTCCAACTCTTCCACTTCCAGTCCTTCTATCATTCCTCCATTAAAGTATTTCCCTTGAGCACCAATGCAGTGTCCTGCAAAATCTCTTACAATTAGTCCAATTCCACCCTGTAATGTTTCAAGTAGAAAGGATGCATCAAAATTAATTTTTAGATAACCAACATCTGGAGGTTTCCAATTCAACTCCTGCAAAGAATTGTTATTAGTAATATTGGTAGAAACTGGTGCAGTAAGTCTATGAATATTCTCTAAAGACAACATTCTGTTGGGATTGATGTTCTGGAAAACTTTAGAACACCTATCCTTCCAGATAGTCCAAATTTCCACCATTAGAAGCTTGTTTAGTTCCTGTCTAGTAGTGCCTGAACCAAAAATAAGATTGTTTCCTGCAGAAAACCAAGATATAATCCAGTTTCTAAAGGAGCACTGTTGTGTCAGGATATTACTCACATTAACATTTAAAGCCAACCAAACTTACCTAGCATATGGAAATTCCAGAAGCATATGATCAATAGTTTCAGTAGGGTGATTACAGAGACTACAATGAAGATCTATATTTGGTTTGTATCTAGAAAGTTTATCTCTAGTTGGGACTATATCCCTAATGCACTTCCAGGCAAAAAGTTTGACTTTATGGGGCAATTTAACCCTCCATAAGGCCTTCAAAACCTGAACTGGTACAACATGAGCACCTGCATTAGTATTAGAAAATCTAGATAAAACCTTATAAGCACTCTTCACAGAAAATTGTCCCTTCCTATCTGGCAACCAAATAAGAGTGTCAGAACCAATAGCAGGGATAGTCATAGTTAGAATTTTGTCAGCAGAATCATGAGCAAACAGATAATGGACCAAATGCACATTCCAGTCTCTAGTTCCATGTAAAAACAAGTCTGAAACATACACATAAGAAACTGTGTTAATTAGGCCTTCAGCTGGTAAAGGGGGATGATCTAATCCAATTACCCAGCAATCAAGCCAAATTTTAGTTCTAGTTCCACACCTCACATCCCACATATTATTTCTCTTAATAACATCAATGCATCTATAAATGCCCCTCCAAATCCAAGAAAAATTATCATTTAGTTTTTGTAGATGGAGTATACTATTGTTATAAAAGTACTTAGCACTCAGAGTTTGCACCCAAAGCTCATCCTGCTCATTAATAATTTTCCAAACCAGCTTATATAAGAGCAATGTTAAAAGTTTCAAGATTTCTAAAGCCTAAACCTCCTAGCTCTTTAGGTATATCAATGCTATCCCAGGCAATGAATTTTATGCCTTTACCAGTTTTATGACCCCACCAGAAACTTCTTTGCAGAGAGTCAAGCTTGCTAATCAGTGTAGTAGGAATTTTAAAGCATCCCATTTGATAAGTGGGCAGAGAATTCAGAACTGACTTAATAAGAGTGGATCTACCTGCTTGATTAAGAGTAGTACCAATATAGTTTTTGAGTCTGACTTAATCTTGGAATGACCAAGAAGTAAAGGAGCTCCAAGATATTTCTCAGAATCAGACACTAAAGACATATTAAGAGCATGTGCAAGATTGGCATAATCAGTAGGACTGAGATTTTTACTAAAATACACACAAGACTTATCAAAATTAAGCATCTGACCTGAGATCTTTCCGAATTCCTGTAAAGAGTGCAATTAAGCATCTCGTGATTAAATGCAATAAATCTTGACTTTACTCCTATGCCAAATCACCGAGTTTTTTTTCTCTCTTTATCTTTTTCACGCATCTCTAGGTTGTCAAAAATCTCTCTTCATAATTAGAATATAAACCAGGGAATATTACTTCTCAAGCTGCGAAAAGAAACTTCCCAAAATAACACCAAGAGATAAATACTGAGAAAAATATTTCTACCACGTTTTAGCTCATCACGCATCTGTAGTATTCATCCATCCTCCAAATACGTGAAAACCCATTGCTGAAAGATTCACTCACACTGACTACACACGCCATCCCGAAAAAATCCCATGAAATCCCGTGAATGTCTCAACCAGCTATATGTTCCTTTTTATCCTTCATTCTATGTAAATTGGCCCAAGTTTTTCAATTCTAACAGCATTACCATCCCTGTTTAGTCAAAAAAGGATATTTTGTGCCAATTCCAGCTATTTAGTCTCCTTCAAACTCATCAAAATCTTTTCTGCAAAACTTCGGGTTTTCAAAAACTAGTTTCCCGCCAAAAGCAAATTCAAACGAAGAAGAAAGGGTTGCCCCTTATTCAACAGCTGGGGTGTGAATAGCCATGGGATATAAAAAGTAAAAAAGGTTCCCTTTAGTAATTGAGGTGTCCCTTATCCAAAGTAGGGGTCCGTTTAGCAAATGTCCTCCGGGGGTGCCCTGAGTAATTTTTCGAGCCGATTTTTTTAAAACTGTTTATTTCCCAAAAATACCTACAAACACAAAAACACCATAATAAGTACAAAATCGAGTACCAACAGTACAGAAAATTGAGGACAACTTCGACACAAAAATGTGTCTATCAACTCAGATTTTGAACGAGATGTAGAAGAGGATATCTCAGAATAATCTAAACTACTGATTCCTTTTACAAATAAAAAACTGAGAACTTCGTATTTCGTTCGTTTTATGACTCCTCTTTGTTGTGAGAACAGGAAACTGAAGAAGGTTTTCGAAGGATATTATAGAGGTTATCACACCACTGATTCTCTTTTTAAAGATCGTATAGAAGAGCTAAACTCAAAGAGTCTCGAATGCGAGAATCTTTGGAGAAATCTCTTTTTGTCGAAAAAGAAACCTGCTGAATCTGAAACAGGGATTAACTCTCAACAAAAGAGTTTTGAAGAGAAAGAAGGTGAATATCTCTCACGAGAAAAACGTCTTAAGGCTGATCTAGCTAGTGCTTTTGATAAAATCAATACGTTGGAAGAAGAAAATTTGTACTTCAAAAAATCCAATGATAGCACAAATAATTAATCCTCATTGTTAGAAGCGGGAAGATTTCATGGTGATACACGAGGATTGAGATCTTATAAGGAATCAAGTGTTTCTAATGATAACAATGAGATAAAATTTGTTAAAGCTACAAATTCTTCTCAACCAAAGGCTTCCACTGATGTCAAAAATGATTCTATTGCTTGTAAAGAAGAAAAGCATGTCAAGTCTAAGAATCATGTTCAACCAGTCTCTTCAAGCGCAACAATCAAAGAAAGCACTTCGGCTAATGTTAAGAAAGCAACAACATTGAACAAAGATAAGAAGAAGAAGAAGAAGATGATCCAGTGCAAAAGGATCCACAAAAAGGTAACATTAAAACTCAGTCTTCGTATGTTACTAAGCATTGTTATTATTGTGGTAGTAAGGGACACTTGGGGATGCAAAGTTCGTAAGATGCAAGATACACTTTCTTTTGTATCAGACGAATTGGCTAAGTTTGCTCCCCGAAAGAACTCAGATCGTTATTGTCCTAAGTTTAGGCAAAATAATTATTATAATGATAGTTCAAATTTTGCCTATTGCTCGAAAAGGCCATCTCATAAAAGACCCGAATATAGAAAGAGAGATGGCTTTGTAAATGCAAAGACAAAATCTGATGTTCCAAATTGGAGAAAGGTCATTTCGCAAAATATCCAAAAGGGCAATGGTCCTAATGGTATGAAGGAGAAAGCCGCTCATGTGAAACCCATCTATAAATGGGTCCTGAAGTCCTCCATGGCCAAAGAGGGACGAAAAGTTAGTCACAAGAATGACACTCGATTGTTAAATGTTAAGAGTCTTCTTGAAAGACTAACGACAGACATCTTGTTGTCTAAAGTCTCTTGTACGAATAAATGTTGTGATATTGACACTCTTCGTCACAAGTCAAAGAAGAAAAACAAGAGATGGAACAAGAGGTCAAGAATGATGATTCTGTCTTAGTCACTCGTGATGAACAATACAAGGCTCAACCCAACACAACCTAGTTGTGTTAGAATGTGCATGCTCACCTTTGTGCTCAATATTTTGAAAGGTGAAGAAGCACATGAAAAATGAGCACATGACCTCTCGGTTATTATATGACTAATTAACATCTTCAGGGAGATTTTTCTCTATCTATATTTGAGATTTTGATAGAAACGATAATTTTGAGTTCATAGTGTTATTATCTACAGGTCATATATGTGTAGATCTTGTTCATACGGTAAAAACAAGCCAAAAATCCCTGAATTCGGACATTGTATGCAAAACTATTGCTTAATACAGTTTTGTGCATGAATTCATGTTAGGATCCGTCACAACCCAATCACATGGATCGGTCACAACCTATACAACATTTCTGGCAGTAGAGGCAACAGAAAAGGCTGAGACATATGATTCAAATAATTCATTTGCATTTTAGTAATGAGATAAAGGGAGTCTTCTACCAAAAATCGGGGAAACGGAGGAGATATTTCTCACTGGGCCTGAGTTAACAATATCTTGTAGAAGGCCAGTAGCTGGGAAAACATCATTTGACTTATGAATTAGAATGGGGGTCGACTCGGGAGAAATCGCCCGAGTCAGAGAGAGGTTCTTAGGTAAATTGAACGGAAATATCCGTTTTACAACAATTGAGTTGGAGGCTTCCGCTATTTACGAGTCAAAATCCACTGAGTTCGTTAGAGCATTGCTCGGCCGAACTCGCAAGCGTTGTTATCTCAAGCTTGTTTGTCAAGTTTAGTTGATCAAAACTATATACTTGATTTCTAGTTTACTTATAACTATGCCTCGGATTAGGATAGAAGTGTGTAGTTGATCTTTAGACTTCACGGTGTTCACCAATTGAAGAAGAAGATCTACTTAAGAGCTTGGAGGAACTTCATCAACAAAAGGTATGTGGAGACTAAAACTTATCTATCACTCAGAAGTCTATTATATTATATCTTCTAAAGAGACTAAATCGTATATCTATATAGACTTTTACATTATACACATTTGAAATTTTGAGCCGAGTTTATCTCGTTTGTATATTTCTCGAAATACGTGTTGGAAGCTTTTTAGCTTTAGCTTAAACTTCATCATCAACTTGACGAGTTTAGTTGGAAACAATTTATTTGTTGGAAACTAAATATTAAGTCAAGATGATCATGTGAAAATTACCTTGAACATCTTACATGATCTGTGTGAGACAATCATTTGATGTTAACTTGGGAAGTTTTTTATTGATCGATTAATCACTTGAAAATTACTTGAAGCTAGTGGTATGTCTTCTAAGGATGTTTCAATGATTAAATGAGAGTTTAGAACTACTACCAATGTTTGGATATAACACAGGTTATATACTTTGTATGCTAACTGTGAAGTTCTAGTTCAGGTCCGGAACTCTTGTTTGCGAACGGGTTTACCTGTGAAAGGTCCGGAACTGTAGTTCGCGTACTCTATTTTCGAACAGCTAGACAAGGCTAAGTTCGAAACTGTAGTTCGCGTACCTTGTTTGCGAACGGCAAGGCTAGGCCAAAGTCCAGAACTATGGTTCGCGTACTCAGTTTGCGAACACAGTGGTTAGTAACTAAATTTGGTAAGTATGACTTTTCATACTCATGAACTCAGGTTTGTTAGTGAACTAAAGTCCCCGGAACTTTAATGAAATAAGGTATGTGAACTTGTTTTGCAAACCGTGGCATTATGTTCATGAATTGGTTCTTGTATAAGTACTTTGTATAACTACAAACCAAACCGAATATGTTTCAAATTGTTCATGGATATTTCTACAAGATAGTGAACATTTGAACAACTCTCTTAAATCCCATTTAGATTCATTTGATTATCTATCATGATTGATTGATCATCATATTTGATCTAGAAGAGTTAGATAAATATGGCTAAACTATAAGTGTTCATGTGGCTAACTTCGGTTAACTATTATTGAGCCAAAGGTTATACACGTTTAGGTACGGTTCATCCATATCTAAAAATAGGTATATTTTATTTGTGTGTATCAACCTAATACCATTTAACGGTGGAGATTGATTGCTTAGTTTCTAAGCAGACTTAGCTTGCATCTTCAATCAGGAGTTCATCTAACGGTGAATATCAATTTCTTTGTTACTAAGCAATCTTAGCTTTGATTGTAAGCAACCCTGATTTGAAAGACTATATAAGGGAGAACTCTAGCATCTGGGAAATCAAATTGTTAGAGCATTGCTCGGTCGAACTCGCAAGCGTTGCTATCTCAAGCTTATTTGTCAAGTTTAGTTGCCAAAACTATAAGTCTTGATTTCTAGTCTACTTATAGCTAAGTCTCGGACTAGGATAGTAAGTGTAGTTGATCTCTAGACTCCACGGCATTCATCGAATGAAGACGAAGAACTACTCAATGGAACTTGTGGAACTTCATCAACAAAAGGTATACGGAGACTTGAACTTATCTATCACTCAAAAGTCTATCTATTCTATCTCCTATTTTGAGAAAAAAGTCGTATTGCTATATAGACTACAATTATACACCTTTGCTATTTCGAGCCGAGTTTATCTCGCTTATCTATTTCTCGAAATATGTGTTGGTAAGCTTTCGCTTTAGCCAAGTTCATCTTTACTCGTGAAGAAAGTCATGTTGATTATTTCCATAACTTGAAAATCGCTTTGATGAAAATAGTTTGTGGATAACAACTATTTTAACATCCTCTGAGAAAGTTTCAATGATTGAAATGGGAGTTTAGAACAAGTAACCATGTTTGGATATAAACATAGTGTGTTCTCACATTTGTATAAAAGTCCAAAACCGGGAACTTAAAATATGCGTACCCGTACGCATACTGGCGGTTGTTGGAAATCCGGGTAAGTATGCGTAAATCCAACCTTTGGTTGTTTATTAAAATTGATTGATCCTTGAACATTGGTCTTTGGTACCGTTCAAGTTATTTCTCTTGTATTCAATCAGGCTCACAAATTCCTATTTGTTTGATTGCGGATTGAATCAAGAAATTGAGATATAACTTTTTGATATACTTTTTATTAAGATTGAGTCTGACTGTCTAGTTGATTCTCTTGAAAGTATATTGGAGTTGGTCCATACAGATTGCTAAGCGAAATATTGGGTGAGGTTGTTGTACCCCCACTTTTTCACTAATCCCGATACTCTCGTGTGTCCTAGTCGCAAACTAGAGTCGATTCTCCATTAACCTTGGGTTTTCCAAAACCATTATTAGGTTAACGACTTGAAGACTTCATTTGGGATTCGTGAAGCCAGATCCAACTATTTTCTCTGTAGTTGCGTATTCTGATCTTACTTTTTCTATCGTATTAAGTTTTATCTTTTCTAAGATTTACTTGAGATTTATCTCCGATGGGTAACATATATAAAGTAATCACAACAGTTTTTAGTCTCAGACTCTTGTGATTCCGTAATAACTTCTTTTGTTAATCAGTTCGGTTATTATGAGGTGACTAATATTTCTAGGATGCTATTCGGGAGTATAAGACCGGATTGTTAGTTGAGTTTCATGTTTACCTTGTTTTATCTAAAGACGAAAACAACAACCAGAATAGACATATTTGTGGGAGACAGATTTGTTTATAAGTCTTCGACTTTGGGTCGTAGCAACTCTTAGTTGTGTGTGAGATCAGCTAAGGGAATCACGTGCGCAGAGTCCTATTGAAATTCAAGAGGCGTAAGGAACGCGACTACACCTTAATCGGTGTGAAACTTGGTTAGTGCTCAACTACATTCCAGTCCGAAGTTAACTTGTAGTAGGCTAAAGTCTGTAGCGGCTTAATACAGTGTGGTGTTCAAATTTGGACTAGGTCCCAGGGTTTTTCTGCATTTGCGGTTTCCTCGTCAACAAAATTTCTAGTGTCCGTATTATTATTTTTCCGCATTATATTTGTTTATATAATTGAAATATCACAGGTTGTGCGTAGTTCAATCATAATAGATAAATCCAACCTTGTTTGTTGGATAAGACTTGATTGACACTCGGACATTTGTCTTTGGAACCATCCAAGTTATTCTCATATCAATCAGTCTCACGGATTTCTATCCAATTGATCTACTGATTGTATTGAGAAAGAGATAAAGCTCTTGATATCTTTCTTGATTGAGTCTCACTTTTAAGTTGGTGCTCTCGGAATTATATTTGAGTTTAGTCCATACAAATTTTCGAACAAATTTTTTGGTGTGGTTGTTATACCCCCGCGTTTTCAGTTCTTATTACTAGGCTGATGGTTAACTGGGCTTAGAGATGGGCTTGAAATATTTAAATTTGATTCAGCTTTAAAATATGAATGATATGTATCTCTACCAGTTAAGTTCAAGAAACAATTAGTAGAATGAGAGCTTGCATGGTGATTGTTTGTGATAGTTGGGTTTCATCCTGGATAAGATGAATCAATAATTATGTCATAAATATCTTCCAAGGTTCTGTTCTGAGTGATAATTCAACTTGAAGCTCTATGTCCTAACCGAAGGCAAGAGTCACAGAAACTTGAAGGAAAATTTAGATAGTTGATGTAAATCTCAATAACTGGATAGTTACCAACCTTCACAAGAAGTCTATAAATGAGTGGTTTTTCTATATTGACTTGAATTAAAGCTTTTGGATGAAAATTCGAGTTAGATAGGGCACTACCAGCACATGATCTCTTAAAACTTCCCAAACGGCTAGCAATGAGTTCTATCATACCCTGGCTTCTATGTTCATGCTTCAAGTTAAGGAGAGAAATCCATAAAGGAATTTCTTTGACCAAATCAGATGAAATATTCATTCCATTAAAAGCTTTGGCAATAGCAAGAACCGTACCAAAAGGGTACTAATGGCCATTGTTTAAAATCCAGTTGAAATCTTTAAAGGGATAAAATGCAATGATAAAGAGGTTTTGGTCAATTTCTCTAATTTGAAATGGTATGAAAGTACCACCAGAAATGAGTTAAAGCTCCTATGATTTCCCAAGGCTTGAAGAAAGTAGTAGAAAACACTCTAGCTAAGAGATTATGGTTTTTGATTGCATATTCTCTAACTAACTAAACAGGAGTTGGAAGCAAACCAACAAATCTTTGATCAGCTTGTCTTTGCACTAGCTAGTGAAAGACCACTCAGATGATGATACAAATCATCCCTAGAATTAGCCATTAGTTCAAAACAAAACAACAACAAAGAGAGCACTGAAAAACAAAGAAGATATCGAAGCAAAGAAATTGAACTGGAGAGACTCATCTTATACTGATATAAAGCAAAAAGTTATTTTTGGTACTCATTTAAATTACCAAGCTCTATTATATCATGTAACTTCAATAAAAATAAAGGGTAGAAACGTATATTAAATAACACCGATTAAAAAAGCCATTATAAACGTACATATTTACAGAAATGTCATAGTTTTAAAAATAGATCAAAATTTTAAAAAGTTAATATCTTTCTAAATATACACCGGATTTTTATAAAATTTATATATTTGAAAATCCTTTTGAATTATCTACGTAACGAGTACAAATAAGAATAATAAAATTTTATTTTACGCAAAAAGTTTCATTGTTTTCAAATTTCATATTGCTGAATGAGTCAAATTCAAGCATGTGCATCGCACATGTGTTCTCACTAGTGATATATATATATATAATAGAAATACACCAAATGAACTGAATATAAGTATTGAGAGACACATTGGCCAAGGATAAAAATATCCATGACTGAAAAGCACCAAACAATAAAATTTAATTTTTTTTAACCCGGGTATAAGTGAGGCTAATACTATGATGATAAAGGGTTGACAAGGTACAAGGTATGAAAAGAGAATACTAAGAGTATGAGGATATGAGTTTTTCACTAGTTGCATAGATGTTAAAATTGACAGAACTAATCTTCGAATGCAGGGCCACAAAAAAGTTTAAAAATAGAGCTGCTAGGTTCACCAAAGGATCTAGAAGTTAAAGTAAAATAAGCACATGGTAAATAAATCGAGAGGAAATAATAAGGTATTAAAATAAACAACATTTAAGGGAATGAAATGGCTACTTAGTTTGTTAGTGCCTTCTTCACAACTAAATAAAGAGCATGCAAAAAAAAACGTCTGAAATGCTCACATTAAAACATGGAGGAAATGAAAAGACTTAGAAGAATATGGGGAAGATCAAAGGAGATGAAAAACAATGAAAAATACAAAGAATTGAGACAAGAATCATAAAGAGAAGAATTTGAGACAATTATAAATAGGACTCGGAAGAAATGGCCTAGACTTACTCATCTAAGAAACAAATTTTGTAGAGAAATTAAACAAATTCAAGGAAGTCAAGGTTATTTCCATGGCTTTCAATCATACAAAGGTCCCAAAAGATGTTGCAATTTCTCGCAGCGAAGTTACCCGATATCAACATGGCCAACTACATCTGATGTAATATTATCAATGTCTAGAATGCAATGCAGAGTTACTCATGTTTCCAAAGCAGACAGACGTGTTGGAAAAATGAAATGCACAAATAGTTAAAGTGAAACATGAGGATGGAGGATCAGAGGAGCTAGTACTGAAAAATAAGGAAATACCTCCAGGTATGGATTACGCATATGCAAGAGTTCAAGCAACAAATCATTTAGCAAAGAGGGAAAGGAAAAGTTCAATAGTAAAGATAAAACAAAACCAAGATTATCTATCTGATGTTATTTAGAGATCTATGTTTATGAAGTTTACCATTGATATATTTGTTTTTATTAGAACTTATTATGAATTAGTCCTCCGTATGAACGAAAATGAATTTATCTAAATATTATCAGAAGAAATTTTGTCTAATCTAATGTCATTCCAACAACAAAAGTATAAACTAAGGAAGTTTCTGAATATAAAGGAAAGACAATGAAAGATCACAAAAGGGAGAAACAAAAATAAAGAAATCATGAGAATCAAAGCAAAAGAAGAGAGTTATAGAAAGAAATCCAAAGATTCGTGTTCCAAACAATGAACGACTAAGATTAAGAAAGCTAGATTGCAACTAAACAGGAAGAAGAAAATATAACGAGAAATATTAAATCAAAGAAAGAAAAAGTATGCAAATTGAAATCAAAAGAAGAAGAAAAATAAATAAGATTAAAACCCCTTTTGAGTTTCATGAAAGAATTTCACTCAAAGCCCCATAAGATCGTAGATCCAAATTGTAACTGATATGTTCATCTCCCCCTTTACTTCCATCCCCCCATCTAACCTAGGACGAAATACAGAAGAAGATTACTCTATTGCCATTAAATTCATAGTAGAGAGAAGGAGAGAAAAGAGTCGTTGAACCGTGGAAAAGGATTCATTGGCCCACCTATTTTTACCTTATTAACCTATATAACCAAAATAACAATAATTTTATTTATTTTCAAAAAGTTAAAAAATGATTATTTATTTATCTTAATAATAATTTTTTTGTCTTCAAAAATTAAATAACAATTATTTATATTTAACAAAAATAAAAAGGAGAAAACTTCATAATGCCTTTAAGGTTGGATTGATTGATGATAAAAAAATATATCATATATATAAAATTTTATCCTGATTTTTAAAGTATACAAATCATAGGATTTTCTATTGAGTTTCCAAATGTATTAGAGATTTACGTGATGCCTATAATTTGTAATCCCGTGGAATTATGAATCCCTTGGAATTATGATTTCTGCAATCAAACACATCATAAATGAATGCGAGTTTTAAAATAAGTGAAGGGTATTATGAAATAGAAGAAGACAGAAAAGTACAAGGATAGAAGGAGAGAGAATTCTATTCATATGTGTGTAGAATTACAATGACTTATATCTCTATTTATATATAGGGATAAAGGAAACCCTAATAGTAGAAATAAAAGGCATTTTAGTAAATAAACTTGGTTTATAACACTCCCCATGATGACCACTATAGCTAAATCATTACAAACATATCAGGGAAACTCAAAAGAGAAAAACCTGAAATTGCATAAGCATGTAAAGACTCAGACAATATTTGACACATGTATATGTTGCCTCGTTAAAACCATGACAAGGAAAACCCAGTGGGACAAAACCTTGATGAAGAAAAAAGAGTAAAACACGATATTCCAGTAAATGTACCTTTGATGATGGAGCTCCTCCTAATAAGTACTTCAATCAAATCCTGGCTTATTTAAGACAAGACTTTCCAAATTCGCTGAACAAAATTCTTGAATGCAAAAGATTACTGTGCTTTATGAAGAAAATTGCTAGTTGACGAAGTTTTCTTTTGTGTTAGTCTTCTAATACTAGTATTCTCAAATTTTCATGCTTCTGTAGATACACTAAAGACCATTGTCTTGCATTGCTCGCTTCTCAGAGATGATTTGCATATGTAGTTTGAAAAAGAGGGGGTCTAACAACCTCACCCAATATTTCGCTTAGCAATCTGTATGGACTAACTCCAATATACTTACAAGAGAATCAACTAGACAGTTAGACTCAATCTTATAAAAAGTATATCAAAGAGTTATATCTCAATCTCTCAATTCAATCCACAATCGAACAAATAATAATTTGCGAGCCCGATTGAATATAAGAGAGATAACTTGAACGGTACCAAAGACCAATGTTCAAGGATCAATCAATTTCAATCAACAACCAAAGGTTGGATTTACCAATTGATCGATTCAACGCACAACCTGTGATATTTCAATTATATAACAAAATATAATGCGGAAAAGAAATAACACAGGCACCAGAAGTTTTGTTACCGAGGAAACCGCAAATGCAGAAAAACCTCGGGACCTAGTCAAGATTGAACACCACATTGTATTAAGCCGCTACAGACACTAGCCTACTACAAACTAACTTCGGTCTGGACTGTAGTTGAACCCATCTTGAAAAACAAAAAATCTGAAATATATATCTCAGTTGGTTTGAAATTTGTTTTTGTTTTTTTGGCGAGAAGCCTCTGAGCCTATGAATTTTTGTAGTGGATTGCAGGGACGCTTAGTACTGGGTATTTAGTCCTTTGCAATTGGTTTGTGTTGTTGCCGACGGAACATCAATAATTGTTAATTTTGTATTGTCAAACTGAAGAATTGTGATATTGGTCGGCATGTTGAAGTTTTCATTGATTCTCCAAGGAAAGATGACGTTCAGCTCAAGATGAAAGCTACAAGTGTTATCCATTTGATTAGAAAATAGGGAGGATGCGCGCTTTTTGTCCTTTAAATTCCCTTATATACCAAGTATTGGTGCTTCGGGTGAGGTGTAAGAGGACGTCAAAACCGGCGACAAAGTTGTATTAGTGCTTAGCTGTAGTGTAAGTACTGCGTTACCTGTTTATAGTTTTCCACTATATTTTTTTCATATTTACTTATAATATATCCTATGATTCCTGTACTTTAACAGAAAACTATGAGAATAGCAATGAGATACTAATGTTCTATCTTTCACTTTTATCTTTCTTTCAAAGTTAACTGAACAATGAGATACCAATATTTATAACTTTTGGTTGCAGATCTCCTCTCTTCACAAAAATGCATAAATAATAAGTATGTATCTTTTCTGTAATTGAAAACTTTTCAT
Source organism: Papaver atlanticum (assembly GCA_023531105.1). Classification (NCBI taxonomy): domain Eukaryota; kingdom Viridiplantae; phylum Streptophyta; class Magnoliopsida; order Ranunculales; family Papaveraceae; genus Papaver; species Papaver atlanticum. Next base: position 1,324,911 of record JAJJMB010010985.1, read on the forward strand.
TGGGGTTGATCGATATAGGTTTGTTGCAATTCTTCTGCCTCTAATTTCGTCATTGAGAAGTGGTACCCGAGTAGTTATTTTATGGGTCTTTATCTACTGCTCTTTCTTTCAGCTGTGTATTATTGTTGTCTGTCTCTGAAAACTGGAAAAATGTGTATGAAAAAAATTATTGTTTGCCAACGTGCAACGCACGTGCACTCCACTTGTTTTCTGTAATACAGCTTCCCAATCTCAACCTCTATCTCAGGGAAAATGTACCAAAGTTTGGGGTTCAAAGTTCACTGTCGTTGAAGATGAATGTATTTGTCATAATTATATTTATTTTACCCAAAATTGTATCGATGGTGCACAACAACAAGGTAACACCATGTGAGAAAACATATTTCAGAATTCGACATTGATTATGAAACTAAAAGTAAGTAAATTGAAAATATAGGTAAAAGAAATAAGAAAATGGTATAAAAAATATGTAAAAATAGGTGTGAGTAATTTGATGAAGCAGGGGACATATACATAGGAATGAAGTAGGGGAGAATAGTCGATAACGGCCGACATTCTATCAAGAGTTGGAATTTCCAACCCAGGAATAAACTTTATATCGCTTGCGCTATCCAAAATATCGCTCGTAGAATGTTTGTCTCTATACACTTTCCTCTTAATGGCATGCTGGTTTGCCAGACCACGTGGTATAGAAAATAGAACTTTTTGACATACTTTGTAGGAACCGGTCGGACAACGTACAAATAATTCTAAAAGATTTAGGTTGAAACCTTTTTAAGAGGAAAAAAAACTCATCCCCCGCAACTTCATGTTGTACCTTGATAGAATCAAGTGTTGGGTGGCTATTGAATGGAGTCAATTACCCCTAGCTACTGCTAATAAGTGCATAATTCACATATATTTGGTGTCAATTTCACGATAATAGCTTATTCTTGCAAATTATTGTATATTGCGTTTGTTTTTTTTGTATTTGTATTTCATTAGGTGAATCATCCAAAAGAAAGTGGAAAATTTTCAATTTCAGGATTTCTTCTCATCAAATTGAAAAGAACGAAAACACGAAGCCAACGACAAAAGAATTGAGTCATGCATTAGGAAGAAAACTATCTCTGGTCAACATGATCTCATGCTCCACCTTCTGTTTTGGCGGTAATCCCGTGACATCTGAAAACAAATCCTTGTATTTCAATTTCAACCTTTCTAGGTCGTCTTCCTGTTGTGTAGTCAGGGTTCACAAACAAACTCTACTTGGCTTCTCCTCAAGCAAAACGAATCATACTTTGTGTTAGCATTCACCAACCGCTTAGCATGAGTGGCTGTGTATGATACGTATGATCTATGTACCTTGGTGACTATTATTATAGAGGCGGAATTCAGAACAATAATAGACGAAAACTAGAAAACAAAACATACTAGAAACCGGATTCGAAGAAAATATCTTCTCTAGATTATGAACAAGAAAACTATTACAATTCTCTCTTTGTTACGCTCACAATCTCTCTAAACAGTGGATAACCTTAAACTGTTTTGCTAAGCTTGCTTTTACAATAATTAGTATTGACTCACAAACTTCCCTCTAGTCTAGGTGTGTCTGTATCACAAACCACACTCTAGATGTCTTAGTTATGAGCTAAACATCTCTATTTATAGCTTTAACGGTTTCCCAAACCTTCTAGGAATCTATTTTCTTATCTAGGAATAATTCCTTATCTAGGTATATTACCTTGTCTAGGAAGTATTTCCTTATCTAGCTATGTATACTTCCTTACTTTAGTTTGGTTTCCCAAACCTATTAGGAATCTATTTTTCTTCTATAGGAATACTGCCTTAAATCAGTAATTCCTCATAAATTACAATTATATCCCTAATCCGTCTTGAAGATCACTAGTTCCCGGATAGAGGAAGATACACATGTATCAGTGTAGGTTTAAAAGGAAGATAAGAAAATGTTGGTGGAACTTGAAAATGGTGTACAAAGGTGTACTCATTCTTGAAATAAATGAAATTACTGGTGAAGACATACACATTGAGAACAAGATAATGGGGTTGGAAAAATAACAATTGTACCAGTGGTGGTTTCATCGGCGATGGAGACGGTTAGGGAGATGGTCAATATTGTTTGTAAACCTTATTATTTTTCAAGAAGGGTAATTAAGGAATAATAATAACTTATAATAAATAAAAAAGAATCATAGATTTTAAAATTAAAAATAGTTAAGTCAAACTAATCTTTGACAGTCAACTAGTAGTCCAGGTACCAACCCTTAATATTTCAAATGTTGGGTACCATAGCTAGGTGTTGGACATTTGCTGGATACCAAACGTTAAATAATCCTAAAGTTAATGTTGCATATAAATACAAGTTGCCAAACAAAACTGGTCATTTTTTAACAAGCCTCATTTCTTCAGATCTTCTAAACAAAAATCCTTGTAGAAAACAAGTTAAGGTCTTCACCAATCATCAAATTTGAATTTTAGAGGGAGTAAAGTGAAATCAACCATTTTTAGTCCAACTAGCTTTTTTGAGCAAAGGAAAGGAATATTTTAATACTAAAACAAATTACAAACCAGAACTAGTAAAAACAGATCCTCAAGACAAGAGGAACTACACTACCGAATTTAATAGATCATAGTTAAGGACACTATCTAATAAACTAAGACGGACATCCCACCGAATTTGAGACCTAATACTAACCCTAGCTGTTTTAGCAAGATTGCCAGCCGCTTGGTTACAGGACCTTTTTCGAAAAGAAATTTCACAACTTGCTAAACTCTTAACAACCTCTTGACATTCCAACAACAGATTCTGATCCTCCCATTGAAATTTAAAAATATCCCCATTAACACAAGAAAGTTTTTTTTCTTTTTTCATGCCATTGATATATTAATTAAGTACTATCGTGCTGAATGAAATTTAACAAAAAGTTTGCAGGATCACTCAACCAAATGTTTGACTAACCCTCTTTTCGAGCATATTTTGCTAACTTTTCTGCACACTTATTAGCTAATCAATTTGTGTGCCTACTTGACCAAATTTCAAAAGACGATAAAAGAAATAATATGTCATCGATTATTTTTCTTGATTCCCAAGGAACTTCAGCTTCTCCCCCCTGGATAGTTTGGATAAGAGCTAAATAATTAGCTTCAATGATAATATATTTGTACCCCCGCTGCAATGCAAGATTTAATGACTCCAAAACATCTAGACTCTCAAAAAGTTCCGACCCTGATGGATCCTTGAAGTCTTCACATGTCGAAGCTAGATGGACCCCTGCAAAATTACGAAAAAAATAAATCCATATCCTCCATTCTTAGTTATATGACAGAAATAAGCATTTGTATTGACTTTAACTAAATCTCCTTGAGGAGGAGACCATTTATGTATAGCTGGGATAATAGTAATCTGATTCCTAGGCCTGCAAACAGATGCGACATCATTATAGAAAATGTTTATAATATGCAGAAGTTATTGAGGGGTTGAGTGCTTGTTACTGAAAACAACACTGCATTTGTCCTTCCATAAGTGCCAACAAATGACTGCCATCTTAGCCACCATATTTTTGTCAGGTAACGTTATCCAACTAGATACCCATTCTTCTGGAGAATTCCTCTCCCATTCAGTGACTATATAGCCTGCTCCAAACCACACTGCTCTTGCAAATGGACACTCAAGAAGTATATGCATTGTTGTTTTTATTTGACAGTTGCATCTTCCACATTTAGTATATTTTTGAGGTATTCTCCTATGAATCCTTTCTTTAGACATAATTATATCCCTTGCACATTTCCACATGAACAACTTAACCATGGGTATCAATTCTAGTCCCCAAATAGCTTTCCATAATTTAGTTATATTATCTGAAATAGGTTCTTGACCATTATGAAATTTGATATTATATAAAGCTTGATATGCAACCTTCACAAGAAACTACAGCTTGATTATCTTCTTCAATTATTACATGAGAAAGCTCTAATTTCTTCACCCATTGCAAAGCTTTAAGCAGCACCATAGCCTCTGCTTGATTAATATTCATTGCTCTTGCTGAGTATGCCATTTCCCCCAAGAAGACTCTTGTATGATCACACATCACCAAAGCAAAACCAGCAAGGTTATTATCATTCTTTTTTTAAAGAAGCATCAATATTAAAAAAAAATCCAATTAACATGGGGTCTTTTCCAACTAGGTTTTTGTATAGGCAATCTATTGGAATCAAGGGGGTGGATCTGATATCATAATCTAAGCAGAATGCCCTAATTTTTGAAATTATGACCCTAGGATGATGACGCTTATTCTCAAAAACTGCATCGCATCTAGATTTCCATAGATGCCACATGGTCACAGCAGCGAGGTTTAGAAGATGAGGATTTCCAGCTTCAATTGATGGAGAATCAAACCATCTCTTAATCCAAATCTGAATATTTTCATGTCTCGAGGCAGAGTGATGCAGAGCAGAAGAGATGACAAACCAGACAACTTCAGCGTAATTACATTTCATCAAGGGGTGAGAGGCAGTTTCAATCTCTTCATTGCACATAGGACACTTTCCATCTATATCCTTTATGAATCTTCGCATCCTACTATTAACTGGAAGAAAATAACAGACTTTATAACTGGAAGATAGGACTTGAGGAGTAGTAAATAGAGGGTATATAAAAATAACAGACTTGATCTTCCTGCCATGCTGTTGGGTCCTTGAAATTATAGTTCTGAGCATAGTTGCCCCAATCGTCGTCAGCTGGTTGTTCAATTCAAAAGTTTCCGGCAACCCCACTTTGATCCTCAATTTCTTGCCTTTTTATTTCTTGTTGCTGAAACTCCATGCTTTGTTGCTGAAAATAAAAAAACTGAGTAAAAAAACGCATCAATGGCACCAGGCCAAAGATCATCAAATTCCAAGGGAAGGGTAGTCTTCAAGTTTCAGTCTTCTTCTTCTCCACCACCACTTCCACAATCAACACAACCACCACCACCACAACTCCCCCCCACCACACACACACACACACACACACCACCCCCACCCCCCTCCTCCTGGTCTCTCAATGACATTCCCTCTTGTATACTATAGGTCATCTTCTCTATCTCCTGAGCTTAGTCTTCTGTGTGACCAAATTTTCGCAGCACTACCACAGACACCTCATTTTAACCCACTTGGAAACCTTGGTAGTGACAATATCAAAGAAGGGATCGAACTAGGTTATGATATATCTTTCATAAACCTAGTTATGAAATTCGGTGATTTTGTTGATCTTAATACTTTTTTGCTTTCTGATGTAGAGAGCTATACTAAAGAGTTTAAGGAGTTTTAAGAAATGGGTTATGATGTATCTAAATTGAGAAACAGATTTAATCAACTGAATATAAAAGCTGAACAAGATAAAGAACTGAAAAACGCAATGGAGAAATTAGAAGAAGAGGATAAACACAGGTAAGCGAAAATTGAAAGCCAACAACATCGTTTAAGGGAATTAGTCGAAGAGACTTTAAGGGTTCAAGAGGGAATAAAAACCCAGAAATCAGAGATTGAGAGGAATAGGTTTAAGAAGATAAAGATCATAGATGATGCGAACAAGAATTGGAAGGAGTTTAAAAACTTAGCCAATATCCCATGGTAATGATGATTAAGGCGAATCTAAGTTTAGAGAGTTCATTTTCAACAAAAACAAACAAAAAAATTTCTTCTAGAGAGCTCTATAATTAGTTTTTTCTCTTCTTTTTCTTCTCTCTCTTCAAGGTTACAATGGGTTTAAAATCAAAATTAAGAAAATACAAATAGATATACCGTACAAGTTTACCAAGAAATCCGACAAGAGAAAGAGAAGGATTACCGGTGTAGAACAAATACAAGCATGAATAAGAACCGATCAAGTCGGAGGAAGAATGGTTTTTCTCGGAAGTGTATTCCAACCATTTTGTTTGTTTTTCTTCTTCATAAAGATGTGCTCCAAAAATTGGAGTGATTTGCTCAAATTTCTTAAAACTTGTGATGGAGATTTCGTCGTCAAAAGCATCATTCATGAAGATTCCGTCGCCGGATAAATAGATGATAAAGATTCCGGTAAAGATTGTGTCGCCGGAGCTAACAATGATGAAGTTTTCGTCGTTCAAAAACATCCCAAGTGATCTTAAAACCCATAAAACACAAGAACGGCCATTAAAACCGAGATAAACCTCTCTAATAGAGGAGATAAAAACACCATAAGGGTGTACAAAACTTACCAATAAGTAAGAGAAAACCATGATAGAAACTAACTAATAACAAAGATCTAACCTAAGACAAGAAAAGGGAAAGAAAATCCCGCCCAGATTTGGGCCCAAAAGAACCAGATCTGAGCCGGAAATGATTGTCGGTGAAAAAAACCTTTTTTCCTGTTGAACTAGTGAGAGAGGAGAGAGGGTTTCAAAAGAGAGCTAAAATGAAAATCCCCAACTAAACTGCACTCTTTTTCTTCTCTTGTTGATTGCTAGTTTTTTGTTTATTTTACCCAACTAAACTGCACTCTTTAGTTGAAAATCATGAATGAATAAAAATATAGCTTGATTTCTAATCATCTGTCTTGGTTGTTTTTTCCTCTTTCTAATTGCATATGTCAAGTCCACACCCATGATAAAATTGAACCATGACAAGCAAAAGGAGGTAGGTACCAGTAGAATCACTTAAAATCATAGTCTATGGTCCATGCTAATTTTTCAAAAATTTAAAAGAGCTGATAACTAGAGGTCGTAGCCTACCCATTAATAGAAACTGAATGATATTGTTATCCTTCAATTGCACAACCGAAACAATTGAGAATCATGTTTCAAAAAGATGCACATAATTTTTGTATGTTTGAAATGTTGTGGCTGTGGCCAAGACAATGAACACCACTCTTGAATACCCATTAAGAAAGGTCCAAGGAAATTGACTATAAAACAAAAAAAGTCAATACAGAGTAAGTAATTCTATTAACTCTGAAAATCAAAAGGCAAAAGATGATTTTGGATAAAAATCCCTTGCAAAATACACAGCTTTCTAGAAAGCCTCTTAATGTGAGGGAATTGAGATACTGTAACATTTGGGGTAGTCTTTCCAATTAATCTCCAAGAATCTTTTGTTTCTTAGCAGTGTTCATGTACGGCCGGATAACAAACTCAGTCGGGGCTTCACTCTGATCAACTGTTCCTAATTTGATCTGAGACATCACAATAACGAATGAGTGAGAGAAATTGAGAGCCAAAGGCAGCCTTTTCATTAGCAGCAGAGATCTTAAAGGCGAAAAATAAGCAATATGTGGAGCATTCTCACTTAAAGAAAATATTGACAGCCACTAAGCCTGCTGTGGAACCAATTACAGATAACCAGGAAGCAGTTGCGGCAAACATAAACACGGTAGATAACTTTCTACATGATGAATCAAGTTAATCACATATTAATTAGAATTCCTAATGATGGTTAGAATGTGACGAGCCGGAACTTCTAACAGACAGTTCACAGGTTGTAGCAACACTAATAACCAGTTTCAAACTCAACAAATCTCTAGCAAGTTCAGGTCAAAGACTCGGCATGTAAAAAGACTGCCACGATATTGCTAGGTTTGTTATGAACCTCCAGAATCTGTAACTGAGGTTCTCCAAAATGATGAGAATATGGTTTAGGAGTAATATATTCTGTTTTAAATATGGTTTAGGTGTTAACCTGGTAAAGCCTTAATTCAAAACGCGGACCAACTTCCTTTAATTCGATTGATTTAGGACCACCAGGTTTGTCATAGACATGATGCCTGCATATTCAAGAACAAAATCAAACCCGAAGCAAGATAATCACACTGCATCGAGATCATTACATTTGCAACAACAGTTAAACCCACAAAGAATCACAATACGAATTCCAACAGTAAATAGACCCAAACTTCCTGTATATGCTTTCATTTTAGCTTTTTTTGGTCATGTGGTGAACATTGGGAAAGGTAAATATAACATACTAAACACACAAGAATGTACATATATTCAATGAACCAACAAGGTGACACAAAAGCTTGACAAGGATTTTAACTATTACGAAAAAGTAGCACTAGTTTAATTAATAAGTTCACCACTGAACCAAAAAACTTCATCAAAAAAACAGCACATGCTGATATTGGAACATAAACCACTATTTGGTTCACGCTCTGAAAGTAGCTTTATCAACAAGCAATTCCTAAAACTAACAGAAATTCCCATGTGTCCAATGAGGAAACTATCCAGTTCTGTTGCAGGTCTTACATATGGGACCTGCTGTGTATGAACCCAAATGTCATTGCCTCGTTTTATAATTGTCTCAGAGACCTTTTGCTCTTTTCTTTTTAATCTTGCTATATGTACCGAAAGTCACTCACCTAGTTATACCCCAAAAACTGTCTAGGCTTGCAGACCAAAAAGGCGGATATTTTTTAACTTGCATTTTTGTTTTGTTTTGTCTTCCTTTCTACTATTTTATTTGTGAGACTGCATATTTAGACTCCAACATCATGACTCTTAACCAAACTTTTGACAAAACCTTTATTCTTTCAGATATGGGATGGTAGTAAGTACCAAATATCAATTCAACTTTTCATTGAGGCGAACGGGAAGAATTTTGGTTACATTTTCTATGAATAGAATAACTTTTCTTATCTGCACACTTGGGGTCTCTCCTTTGCCTTTCCCTTCAGTTGGGAGAGTTTTTCCAAGTTATTTTTTAGTCAGCATTCTTTACCAGACTTGCAGAAAGGGAACACTCATAAATTTTACACTAGCAAGTGAAACTATTAAGCAATAATCTAACCTGAATGAGATGTAATCAGACTGATTAGAAAGGGTTATGATGCGCTTTGAATCTGGTTTTGGCACCGGAAAGAGATGCTTCAAGATATTGGCTGTCCTTTCACCTAGCTGTCATCAAAATCAACCAGTCAAATTATGCCAAAAGCACAGTAGAAACATCAAAGTTTGGATATGTAATAAGGCACATTGAACCAACTTATGATAAAAGCAAGTATTATTATACCCACTCAACAGCTTGACAAAAATCAGAAAACATACTGCCTTTGGAATAAATTAAGCACAACATAGGTGGAAACCAGAGAATTTAACAAATGCACCCAACAACTACAAAATCCCAATAGATTTAGATGAGGATAAGTTTACCTTGCTACTGAAGTTGTCAAGAATTATATGAGGATAAGCTTCAGACATTGTTCCAACAGACTTTTTGTCCTTAATATCATGTCTTGTCACCTAAAAATATAACATAAAACAATGTAAGTGTTTTATGCCTCAAACACTGAACACAAAAACACACATAAAAAGGTAAGCATCAGCACCATGGTACATCTGACTTTAAATTATATAGCGTACCACATTGTGTAATCCAAAGTATGCAGTTGGACCCAGTGGTAAATGGCAAATAATTATACCATCTGGGACACCACGATGTTCATGAACCAACACAACATCAGAAAAATCATGTGCCCGGCAAGTTTCAATAATTTCAGAGATGACCTGCATAGAAGAAATCCCAAGTTAAAAACTGTATTTTTGCAACACATTATGAACAAAAAGTGAAAAAACCATATCTTATTCCTAGCAAAACAAACAAATACTCTCCAAACCTGACCACCACGATTCATTCGCTGAGCATTAGGGAAAACAATCTTCAACTCCTGGCACAGCATAACAATCCAGTAAGGAGGGGGGAGCAAAGCTCTATAAGGAAAAGATAGACACCATAAGAAAGTAAACTTAAAGAGAATTGTGATCCAAATACCTTGGCAAACTGAGTTAGAGGGGCACTTGGACTACGTGACGTTGTTATCAAAATCTTCGGATCCCTTTGATTAGCATTTGCATACTCGTCATCTATATGAGACCTGGGCACTAATATATAAAACCAGAACAAAATTAATTAACAAAAATGAAAATTAACAAAGCCCCAAAACTTCAGAATGCATGAACATATGAAAGACCATAAAATCCTTTAAAAATAAAATTACTTACTTTCTGTGTTTACATCCTCCAGATCTATTTGTCGACGCAACTCTGGCTCTTCGTTTCTCAGCTCTGTGGGTATCGGTTTACCCTCTATGCAAATTATAAAAGTGTCAATTAAACATTCCCGATTGAGCTATACATATTAACCACTCTTAACTACAACAAGAATACCAAATATCTTGTAACAAGTTATCTACAAAAAAACAAATGAATTCAACTCAAAGGAATTATCGTTGGTTATGGAGAAAAAGAGAAGAATCAATGTGCTAACCAAAATGCACTGGGGGATTAGGTTTAAAACTTCAGAGTTTTCAACAAAGCAATGCTTGCCAAAACAGCATGGTTTCATTACTGAACCTTAAGCTCTTTGGATTAAAATGATTCCAGCTGAACATTTCTCTTGTAAGAATCCTCTTAAATGATCATCTAAAATAAATTGGCTCTCGCATATGGAAGAGTATGGCATTAAAAGAGTTAACAATCTAGTTATGCCTTATGAGATTAAGAACCTGGTAAGTAGCTGCCAGTGCAAACTGTGAATTCCATTATTGATTACACTTCTAAAACATGAATGTGCAACAATTTCAGTATTTTTTTACTGATGCAATAGGCTTAATTTGGTTTGCAATAAATTCAGATCTAATGCAGCAGCAAAGAACTACTCCTCAAGTTATTCTCAGTGTTATTTCTATATTCACACAAGATAAGCAGTTATAAAATTTCTAAATGCATCAATTACGCAGGTAATGGTTTGAGTACTGCTGCAAACACAATGACAACAACAGTGAACAAAGCTGGAGCGATAAAATTAGGTTAACTAGAGTCTTATAGAGATGCAATACCTTCTAGAGCTTTATTAATTTTTCGCTTGTTCTCATATAACTGACGTTCCTTTCCTTCCAAGTTTTTTCTGTACAAGTATTCTCGCCTCATTCTAATATTTCTGCGAAGCATATTCCACAATCAGTAGGAAATCACAAAACCAGAAATTATGACGATGATGGTAGTGATTGGGTTTGAATCGAGTTAAAGCAACAGTCAGTTTGCAGAGATAGCTAGGGTTTATAAAAATAGGAAAAAAGAAAAACAAGGTAAAGAAAGCGCAGGGTATTGGGGAAGGAGTTGTTGGCTGGCAGAGGCCAAGAGAGGTTTAGGGTTTCGATTTTGAGTTTCGCCCATTTAATTACTAGAACAAGTCATAAAAACCCAAGGTGATCAAACTTGTGGTACAAAAACCCTCATTCAAATGTTGGGATCCATTAAAACTCCATCTTAAACAAAATTGATACAAAAACTCCAAATTTTTAAAAACTGATACAAAAACCCCAAATTTCAAAATTGGTTTCATCAAATTTTATGATGAAACCAAAAATTGGTTTCATCAAATTCTTTGAGGTTTTTGTGTTTCTTTTTTTTTGGGGGGTTTTTGTGTTACTTTTGTTTTGATGGGTTTTTTATGGATGGATAGTGACACCTTTGGGGTTATAACTCACGGACCGTTTAATTATAGTGATTTCTTACAGAAGTACCCCTTCAATTATGACATCACCATAAAATGAAATGGTAAAAATCCTACTATGAGATGCATTGAATTGCTTTTCTTTTTTGCCCGAAAAAGAGGCTAACCTCGTTACATTAGATAGAAATCCGATTTAGGAGATTGAAAACCTTACAGAGATTTTTCAAGATCGCATTACATTCATACAAATTGTAGCATCTCCACCAATTCTTGCCTATCAATTCTATCATATCAGAACTAAAAACAGTTTCAGAGGACCTTCTCTCTCGCAAAGGAGAGGACCAAACAACTAGGGCCAAACTGATTTTTAAACCAAAACCAGTATGTGTCAAAGCACAAGGCCATGACTGGATCAAATCCAACCCAAAGTTCATCAGGACATGTAAATAACATGAACTAGAGTTTCTAAAGTTTAGATTGCCTAATGCAATCAAGGTAACAGTGACCCAACTAGTAGTAACAGTAGAAAAAAAGTAACCAAAGTGTCTCAAGTAACCATGGTAATCTGAATCGGTCTTTAAGTGTATGTAACGGAACGAATCGGGCTGACTCGGCATTGGAGATGTTGTATCAATTGTAGTTGAACTTGATGATGATCTTGGACGAATTAATGCTCTGTTTTCCTTCATTACAAAGCCTAAAACATATAAACCTAAAGCTAATGCAAGCAAGGCAGACATATTAACCTTCCGTAAAAAAAACAAAAATCAAAAATTATAATCCTAACAGCAAGACAAATAGTAATTAAGATTAAACTAAGAAGACCGTTACTTAGGCAATCAGATCTAATAAGATCTCGATCTGTTAAGTATCATAACACACGAAAATAAACATAAGTCTGAACCGATGATGCCGACATACGTTGAATCCTTCTCTCACTAACCATGCCTGCACTACAATTCCACAAATCTAAACTAGAGTAGCAGAGAACATCAGGCTCGGTATGAATCGGTCGAACTCGGTCGTAAGTGGTGTCTGGATCGGTGTTTTAGTGATTGGTGTCGCAGCTGTTTTTGTAGTTGTTGATGATGTTTCTTCTTTAGTTTCTACTGTTGATCTTAATTCTTGTTTAGTTGTTGTTGTTGAAGAAAGACTTGATGTTGATCTTGATTTTGCAGAAATTAGTGTTCTTTTGGATGCAATCTTTCCGGTGAAATTAATCCACATGAACAGAACAATTACAAGCAATGGAATGAAACAAGGTCCTTTTAAAATCAAAACCCCTCATCTGAAAACGCATGAGAGGTAAGAAAATCTAAGTTTGCAGACAAAATTCAAAACCTAAAAATAAGACAAATATTTCAAAAACTTAAACCTAGAGAACAATTAAAGGGATTAAAGATAATAGGGAGTTCTTAAAGATTATGATATGCTCAGATCTGCTCCAAGGGAGACGATCTGAGCAGAAGGATTCAGGCGGTTACTTTAAGTTTTTTTTTTTCTTTTTTTTTTTCTGTAGACAAGAAAGAAAGAGAGGATAATGTCCATCCCCGAAACTAAAAAAAAATTGCGGAATTTCAAAAGTATGACTTATAAGACCAGGGCATTTGGTGAAATTATGCTTTTTGTGGTTTATTTAGTTGCCATATCTTTCGGATTCACGTTTCCCCTGAGAATTATAATTCCATCAAATCCTTCATTTTGAATCCGACCCCTGCAAGATATATACCTCTATAACGATTCTTAATTGAAATCGGAGTAGGTTGTTCTTGTGAGGTGAACAAAATCTAGGTTGTTCTTCGGGAGTATAAGAACCGAATTTTGATGTTTGCCGGACGTCGTCTACTTCAAACGGATTTCTTCACCTTTATCTAACGATCTAATTGGAAATCACATAGGCTTATCTGTCAGAGGCAGATTGGTTTAAAGTCTTCACTCAGGTTGAAGTAACTCTTAGGTTGTAAACGACGTCAGCTAAGGGAATCAATTGCGTAGAATCTTGCAAGAGTTACTTTGACGGTGGATTTGGTCTCAATTACATTCCAGTCCGAAGTATTGGTAGTAAGATAGTGTCTGTAGCGGCTTAATATAGTTTGATGTTCAAAATTACACAAGGTCCCGAGGTTTTTCTGCACTTGCAGTTTCCTTGTTAACAAAATTTATGGTGTCTTGTGTTTTTCCTTTTCCGCATTATATTGTTTATCTTTATAATAGGATTAACCAATCAAAGTAGATAAGTCCATATTGATTGTGATCGATTATAAGAACTTGTTCTTGTAGAATTTGTATCTTGAAAGATAGATAATAGTGGAAATTGAATTATTGTCCCTCCTTCTGATGGGCCTTCACAAATATCCTTGAGGAACTTTATAAATATCCCTGGTAGCATTATTGAAATTATTTTGGAAAACATAATTTTCAAAAGCTCCGTGTTTAGCCTTCCTGTCTCACCTTCTTTTTCTTCCCCTCTTATAACAGAAAAAAATCTCGCTCCCACCACCATATCCTATGCTCCTACCACCACCATCTTCATCGTTCCCACCTTCACCACGATTTTTGTCGCCACCACCACTACCAACATCATCTCTATCGTCGCCACCACAACTAACATCATCACATATGCAACACCACCACCGTCTTATATGTGAAAATAAGATTATACATCAGTAAAGTTTCAGATCTGATTGGAAACCACCTCCACCATCAATACTTCCATCGACCCCAACTCCAATCCAACACCAGCTCCAATTTCTGCACCACCTCTTAGTCACTAATCAATTTGCTCCAACACCGACGGTTCATTCATATCCGAAACATTTTGAAATCCACAACGCTGGTTGACTGTTGATTTCATCCATCTCCGTATCTTTTTAATTTGTAAGTAATTTCATTTAATTAATATGTTCACCATTACGATCTGTTTTTTATAATTTCAATTTTTAGCAGTTGAGTTATTTCTTATAAGTCATTTTGTGAAAATTGTTAGTTGGTGGAGGTGGAAGAGGTGGAATTGGTAAAGTTGGTGGACTACCATGTGGTTGGGACATGGTGGTGGTGGTGGTGATATTTCTGGACATCGGTTTTTATGGGATCAACTACGGTTATTGATCCATTTATGGGATCAACTCTTGTTGTTGACCCAATTTTTTACGGGATCAACTACTGTTGTTGACCCAATTTTTTATGGTGTTGTTGTTGTTGTTGCTATGGATGTGGTGATGGAGGTGGTATAAAGTTTGTGTTTATGTTTTTTGCTGAATTGATGGTTGATGGTGGTGCTGAGTTATTGAGATAACAACAAGGATGGGTGCTGCTATTGGTGGAGGAGTTGCAGGAATGGGTGCTGCTATTGGTGGAGGTACTAGATTAGAAGCTGATAAGATGTTGTTGACTGGTTATAGATGGGCTCTGATGGTTGCTATAGGAGCTGAGAAGATTACAGAGGGGTTGGAGTCATATTTGTGTTTAGCTTCAGATGGAGAGCTTGGTCTTGAAGCTGTTGCTGTTTATGAAGCTACAGGTGATGATCAATTGGTATTGTTTATATGTTTTTATGGGATCAATTGTTGTTGTTGACCCAATTTTTATGGGATCAACTCCTGTTGTTGACCCAATTTTTTATGCTTGTAGTTTAAATCATGCTTGTAGTTCAAATCATGTAATTTTCTTCCAATGTTGAACTTGTGGTGCAATGGTAGCATGACTGACTCCATGTCAGACGATGCGTGTTCGACCCACGCCAAGTTCACTCCATTTACATGGATCAACTTTCATTGTTGATCCAATTTAATGGATCAACTACCATTGTTGATCCCCTAAATTGGATCAACTTCTACTGTTGATCCTTTTTTTTTTATCAACTACCGTTGTTGATCCCCTAAATTTGATCAACTTCTACTGTTAGTTCTATTTTTATTTGGATCAACTACTGATGTTGATACAAAAATATCTGAACCAGTGGTGGCGGCGACGATGGCGGCGGTGGTGGACTAGTGGTGGTGGAGGACTGTTGGTGGTGAAGGAGTGGTGGTGGAATATTAGTGGTGGTGGCGGTTGGTAGGTGGTGGTTGTTGAACAGTGGTGGTGGAATGGTAGTTGAATGTTGGTGGTGGTGGTGCTAGTGGTGGTGGTGAAGTGGTAGAGGAAGAAATTTGTTCCATTTTGAAATAAAGAAAAATATTATATGGGTGAGGGTATTAAGGTAATCTAATTTTAAATGAATAAGGTTATTAAAAAGTAGGGACATATTTATTGTTGTATAAGGATATATTTATTGGGTGTCAAAAGTAGGGACATATAAATAATGTACCCTAGATAATAAGTTTCATACTTGGCACAATTCTGATACGGTTATTTGGATACGACTTGATTTATCTTGGATATTGATATTTGGAATCGTCCAAGTACTCTCACGGTTAAATCAGGTTCACAGACTACTGATTGTGAGAAAAAGATATATAAACTCTTTATACAATTTTTTTCAAGAATCATTAAGTTGGTTTTCTTGGAATTGTATTTAGGTTTTGTCCATACAGGTTGCCGAACGAAAAATTTGGTGGTATTTTAGTACCCCTGCATTTTCATTAGCCTTTTTAATGAATCACCAATTGGTAAAAAATGAATAAAAATGAATCCCTTCTGAATCACAAAGTCTGAGACGAAGAGAACTTTGCGATTTCTATCAATCTTAACTGAAAGAGATTACTAAAACCTCGATAACAGTAACAAGATCAGGATACACGAAGTATCAAGATAGTCGGACCTGGCTTCACGAATGCTTAGTCTTTAAGTCGTTAACCTAATTATGTTTCACGGAGAACCTGAAAACTTAGGTTAATAGAGGTCGACTTTAGCATACAACAAGGACACACAAGAAAGTGTCGGAATTGAAGTTCTCAGTTTTTTGAGTCTCTCTATTTAAAGACTTTCAAAATCGTGATTTAGTTCATAAACAATAAATTGTTCTTAGCTAAATGATAAGTACGTAGATACTACATTTTATACTCATATTTATATTAGCTAGGACTCGCTAATAACACTATTTTAATGTTTTTGTAAAAAGTATAAACGAATCTGATAACCAAGAAGTAAATGCCTAAATAAGAGCTATTATTGTGTTAGCGGCTCAAAGCACCCGAAGGAGTCTGTTGAATTGATTGTGACTCGCTATAGTTCCCATGGTAGTGGGACTACATAAATTACCACACGGTCAGAGGCTGGTGAAACAAAGAACTATCTTTGTTTGTTCAAGTAGGTGAAGCCCACTAGTGGGTGAATACTTTGTGGACGATGTGTCCATTTCTCCGCCACATGTCTGTGTGGTTTGTGGCAAGTGATCTTTAATAAAGGAAGAAAAAGGGCTCTGAGTTTCAACCTTCTCCGAGCAGCAGCAGTTGGAGCATTTTCTTTGGTGGAATTTCAAGCAGCTGTCGATGTCGTCATCACCGGTTTCAATGGTGAAAAGATGAAGTTCATGCTATTATCCCAAAATCATAAGATGAAGGTATTGTGGGTATTGTTTGTTCTTGTATGGAATGAATTGTTAGGGTAGAATGGATGGTTTCTGATCGAAGTAGCAGTTGTTGTGTTGTCATGGCCGTGAACAAGGGCTAAGACGAAATGGGTATTGATTGTTATGGCTGGAGATCCATCGAGAGGCAGGCAACAACGAAATGGAACTTGGGTTCTCACTAAGAATCGAAAGGAGATTGACACAGCAGCAACGAGAAGGGAGGCTGCGGCTGTATGCAGTTGTTGAGATGGAGACCTGGAGGTTCAAATGGGGTTTGTTGTGGACTGAACTTGGTTTGTTTGGTTGAGCTCGTCCCGATCGTTAGCAGGTGGTCGTGGACTAAGACCGTGGACCTGAATGGAGATGGCAGTGATAGATTTGTGCTCTCAAGTTGGCCACTGCATGGTTTCTGGAGATGGCATCGATCTTCTACTCGAACTGAAGTTGATGGAGCTGCTGTGCAGTCGAGGGAGCGAAGATGGAGATCGAATGAAGCAATGAACTAATAATGGGTATGTTGTCTGGATGTGAACTGTTAAGTGATACTCATGGGCGCTGGCATAGATGGGTTTTTACCCGATATTGGCATTCAGTAATGATATAAATTGGTACGATTGGAGATGTTGGTTGCTGCATCAACAACAGCGAGTGGAATTGATTGGCAGGAAAGAATTGCAGGCGTTGGTCGTCGTTAGATGGACATGAATTGAGTGTTAAAGATGGATTGTTGTTGGGATATATGTTTTTAAAAAAGAATTCTTTTGTACATTGATATCAATAATTTGAGCTTGGTCCAGTGGTTAAGTATTTTGGGCCTTGAGGCTGAGGTCTCAGGATTGAATCTCTCCCCTACTAATTATGTATATTATATATATATATTATTGGTCCGGGAGGTCTCTTGAATTTTGAAGTTATTTTTTTTGCTGGTTTTTGAAAAGATTTTCAAAACGTTTATTGCCTTTAATTACGTGATTAATTAGACTTAATTTTGGTAACGTTTTTGTGAACTTTTTCTGACTGTTAAAATGCTTTTTATGGAGACAATTAAAACCAAAATTATGTATATTATGTATATTATAATATATATATTATTGGTCCGAGAGCGGGGTCTTGGGAGGTCTCTTGAATTTTGAAGTTATTTTTTGCTGATTTTTGAAAAGATTTTCAAAACGTTTATTATCTTTAATTACGTGATTAAGTAGACTTAATTTTGGTAACGTTTTTGTGAACTTTTTCTGAATGTTAAAATGCTTTTTATGGAGACAATTAAAACCAAAATTTATTCCCATTAATTTTGTCTTAATTGCAAAGGTTATAAAAAGCATGTTTTGAGAACTAGAAAGCAATGAGTTTTATACATACTGTTTTTTGTGAATTAAGAGACCAAGTTTTCTGAGCAAGATTAAAAGAGTGAAAGTGATCGATTTCTCACTGTATGCGTGAGAGATCGACGAGAGTTTTTCTCGGCTATTTTATCCTGGGGACGTTGTGACGAAGATAGACTGCTTGCACAAAACTCGAGGCAGAGCCACGAAACGTCTTTAAGAGAGCGACATGGTCGTGACTCAGCCGTCAATTTGTGTTTTTGTTTAATCTTTGTTTTGCAGGTGTGAAATCGGCAATTGTTCCAACAATTGTCTCTGAGAATGATGGTGGAAGTTTAGTGGTTGCTCGGTGATTGAGCTTGACTAGCAGACGTTGTTTGTTATCGATGGAAGACTGATGTTCGAGTTTAGTTAGATGGTGATTGAATTGAGCTGGACTTCGACGGAGCTCTCTATAGCAATGGTGATTGGTTTAGTATCTGCATACATGGACCGAGTTGGTTTGGATAGTTGCGAAGGAAAATTGGTGTTGGTTGTGATGACCGTGTATACGAGATGGAGATGTCGAGGACTGATTAAGGCAATGGTGTTTTCTGCAGCTGAGAAGGAAGATAGATATGATGGCTGAAACCATTGCAGGCAGTGGTTTCCATGGTGTCCGAAATAGAGTTCATTGCAAGTTCTCAAGGAAGAAGTTGAGATGGCTGCAATTAGTGCTGGTGATGGGGTTTCAGTCGAAAGAGATGGAGCTGACTGCTTCCATTGATTTCAGCGAGATAATTCAAGGAATAATAGGTTCCCAATGTTGCTGTTTTGAATTCGCTTTTGGTTTGATAAAGACTGAATTTTGTGCCAGAGCATTAGACTCAGGACCTGATTTTGCTGTCGTTGATATTTTGGGAGGAGAGTCGATGAAGAGATGCCTAGACGGACGGAGACAAAAACTGGTGGTGTTGGTTTGTATGGTGTTATACGGTGGCTAGAGAACTGAAATTTGTGTCTTGTCAGTTTCGGAAAGTGTTTGGACGAGGGATGAGTCTGGAATACGGTGGTGGACTGGGCCTTAGCAGATATTGCTAGGTCTTATATCGGACTCGCAACAGTACCTATTTACTCAACAGAGATGGACAGAAGAGGGGAGGCCGTTTTGGAGACGACAAGAGGACTGCGGCTACAGAGCCGAGAACGAGAAGAAGAGCGTGGCGGCTAGGCTAAGATCAGAGCATAAAAAAGAGAAAAGAAGACAATGATTTGTTCGGTTTAATCTCTCTATCTTGGCTTATTTGTTTTAATGGGTTTTGAGAAATCCATTAGCATGGCTAGCTAGAATTTCTAACTAGGGTTTTAGGAAGAAACCATTTATAATTGTTTAAAATCAATTTTAACTCTCCTTAATAATGATTCAAATGTTTAGTAACTTATCTTCATTATTTGCTTGATTAATTATTGCATAAATGGTTGAATTGATCACATATGCTTTCCGTTTGATGTGTCGTGCTTGGATTATTTTCTTTGACGATGTATGCTTATATAAATTGATATGTGATTCTTTAAGACTATATATTGGTTAGACAGCTTCATTGATTGTTTATGCTTTTAGATTGATATGCCATGCTTAGTAATGTTTGATGGGATATACTTTTGGATTGATAAATAATTCTTTAGAGCTGTCTACCTAGAAGCGAAGGAAATTACATTGGTGAAACATAATTTTTGATTTTAATATATCATCTTCCGAGACATATGGTTGATTTTAATAATTGTCTTGAGTTATACCTAAGATGATTTAAAAATTACTATGAGTTTTAGATAATTAAATTGATAGAATCCGAAAAATCCTAGTTACCGACTCATATTTTGTATAATTTTGGTTTAGTTATTTTTCTGTTATTATTCTTTCAAAAATCCAAAAACATCATTGTTGGTTAGTCGATTAGCGATATTGATTACGATATTTCCACCGCTCCCTGTGGGTTCGACCCGTACTTGCCTCTGTCTACTAGTTGGACACCATGCGATTGCGGTTATTTATATAGACACTCCCAGAATCCTATCAATTTTTGGCGCCGCTTCCGGGGAGCGGTTGTGGAATATTGTAATTAGTATTTTTGATTTTTTAATTGCGTTTTTATTTTATTTTATTTGTACAGTATTTTTATTTTATTTTAGGATTTATTTTTCCTTTTGACTTGTTTTTTGTTTTAGAATTTTGTTTCAGGTATCTTTTTGAGGATGATGACTCTTTCTCAGGAGACGTCATCTGAGATGACACTGGGAGAATATATGCATATAAGTTCAAATTATCAAGCAGCCTCATCTCAGATGACGCTTGGTGAATATATGCATGGGCAACGGTATAGAGTTTTTTCTCCACATATGGTAAGTGAAGAATCACCTAAAACATTATATGAGAAGTATTACAAACACACACCACTTAGTTTAGAACAACGATTGAGAGTTCTTGAATGCCAAAGATTATATGATGATGATGATCAATCTTGTAGTGACTATCTGCTCCAGACAGAACATAAAGATGGCCCTATGGATGCTTGTGTGGATGATTTGCCTAATTCCATAGATGATTCTATCTCACAGGATCATTCACCCGACTTAGAGGTTGTTTCTAGACCCCTAAACTTCCAAAAGTTACCTAATTTAGGGTTAGAATTATGTGCTTCTAAAATTGTGTATGATTACTTTGCATCCAAATACCCGGAGGATTTGCTTATTTCCGAAATCGTGCATGAACCAATTGACATTTCCCCAGTCTCAATAGAATCCCCATATTTTGTTCTTTATGCAATTCCACGTGTAGTAAAAACTAGATTTGGGGGATATTCCATGTTTTTGATAGTTTCAGCGTCTCCACGTTGTCATGACATAAGTGTGAAACTATCATTTATAAATATTGTATTTTGGGTTGATCCCCAAATTTTTAGATTGTTAATTTTTGGGGATCATTTTTGTACATTCCAGTAGGTATATCTATGTTCTTGTTTATTTATTTTTATTTTTATTTTTATTTTTACTTTTTGCATATCATATTATTAATTTCCCATCTTAATTTCTTCGTTGGATGACTCAATTACATTGGGGACAATGTAATGTTTAAGTGTGAGGAAGTGGTTAAACATTTAGATTTTTATAGGTTTTCGCACTTTTGTTAAGAATTTTGAAAAATAAAATAAAATAAAATGATATGACCAGTTATTGAGCGGGTCTTAAAAAAAATTAGGGTATACTCTTGTATGTTATGACCAGCTGTTGAGCGGGTGTAGATGTTGAAATTTGGACAAGGGCCAAAAGCGTCATTTCAAGACCATAGACAAAACTCAACTCTCACGGGAGAGATTAAGCCCTTGGTCCTTTAGGCACCCATAGCCACGATTTCTAGTATATGTCCCCGCGAGACATTGCTGGTCGTGATGCCGTGATACCTAGCGCACATCCACGACGAGATACTGCTGGTCACGTAGGTTCTGTAAAGCGTAAAACGTCCCCGACAGACTTATGAACCAGAACAACCACAATTCCAGCATGTCTTCGCGAGATGCAGCTGATTGTGATGCCATGATTCCTAGTATACATCCTCGACGAGATACTGTTAGTCATGTAGGCTCTGTAGATGCGTAAAGACGTCCACCGCGGACTTATGACCCAGAGCGGAGATACGCATATCTCCTGTAAGCACGACTCACCCTATTTGAGATCAAGGAATGATTCCTAGTGCATCATCGCGAATACACTGGTCATGTCTGCTCTAGGCTCTGACTCGACTTACTGAGGTTTCTGAATAACTCCTAGGACATCCCCGCGAGATACGCTGGTTATTCTACCTCTGAGCCCTTTCAACAGACTCCTAGAACATCCTTTCGAGATACACTGGTCTTGTTGGCTCATCATATGGACACACAGTTGATTCCTAGCACATCTCTGCAAGATACGCTGGTCAAAGACAAGTAAGCCAAAGTCTCCTAGAGGCATTAATCGGGCATACAAAGCCTTTTCTCTCTCTCCGGGACGAGTCCCAGCTGACCACAGAGAGATTCGGATCCGTTAAGAAAATCTTCGTAGAGATTTTGATCCGTCTGCAAAATCTCGGAGAGATTCAAATCTCTCTGCAAAATCTCGGAGAGATTCAAATCTCTCTGAAAAATCTCTGAGAGATTCATATCTCTCTGCAAAACCTCGGGGAGATTCAAATCTCTCTGCAAAGTCTCGGAGAGATTCAAATCTCTCGGGAAGTCTCAGATAAGGCTGAATATTCCCCATGGTAAGCACGAGTCTCATGTAGGAATCAAGTCTCCTCTCCACACGAATTCTGAGGCATCCCATGCCTTTTCACGCGACTCATCCTCGTCATTCTTACAAATCAGATAATAACTCTCTATCTCGGCCAACTCGGCTAAAGAGAATATTTCTCTCTCTCAACACGTCATCACAAAGGCTGACTCAGCTTCACACAAATGGGGGGATAACAATTAGGGTTTTGGTCTGGAGGTCTACGGCACATGTGAGAAATACCCGGCTTATTTCTCACCGCAGAAGAGAGTAAAGGCGGTGGAATAATGAGATAAACTCAACCTATTTTATCCCTATTCCTGAAGAGACGGGAGAATTGCTCCGCACGGCACGGAAAGCAATCTTTATCTTCACCGACTTGAGATTAGAGAATTCAGCTATAAATAGGTAATCTATTTTTCCAAGCTACGGGAACTTTCTTATAACCTCTCAGAGCAATTCTTCTTCAAACCCTAGAATTCTCTGATCTCTCTCTTCATCTGCTTCCCTCCCTAAGACCAGCCCTAACCTCTCATGTGACTGAAGTAGCCTTTGAACTACCACTGTGCGTGGTTTAGGCGAAGACTGTTCGTGCTCAACCTCCCGTAACTCACTTTCATAAACCCTAGAATCCCACTTTATCTTCTCATCGATTTTAGGTAACTACATTTTGGCGACCACAGTGGGAGGTTTTCCACTCAGTTACAGATTTCAATCATGGTAACTATTAGGAAGGAAGACGATTCCATTAATACGGTCACAAAAACGTTCCACTGATTCAGTCTCTATAAATCCATCACATATTTAGCCGAGAGAGTTATCCCTACCAGTAGTTTTCTCTTTCAGGCGAGTGTTTGACCTTAGTGAATAGGTTAATGCTTCTCGGATCACCTGGATCTCTCCTTGAAACGTGTCAGTAACCTATTTCCATGAAAACCTACTACTAATTCTTGAAACGATTGGGTACATACCAAGGCGAGCTCCTGGGGACTCAACAGAATCTTGTAAAATCTAAGATCGATATCCAGACTAATCTGAAAAACGTGTTTAGAGTTACCAGTAGGGAAAGATTTGACAAATCTAGATCAAGTACACGTTTCCTAAAGAAAAAGTACTAAAACTCCCAAGAATAGCACGGAAGAGATCCAGTTTGTCTGCAATCGTCCTCACCAGAGAAGATGAAGCTCATTATGAACGCGACAGAGCAAATGAGCAACCATCCAGCCGACCTTATCACTCTCAAGGACCTCAAGGACCAGATGACACTCTAAACTTGGAAGTTTACTTCACTTTACTATTTTACTTATAAGTCTTTCATTCTGTATCCGATTGACCTAGTTTTTTTCCGTCGGATTTGTATTTTCGTCGTCTATAGGATAAGCTTAGCGAAAACTTTAAAGGCTCCAAAAATTCATGACCTGGTCAAAAGCGTTGCAGAGCCACATGGGGTCATAAACTGCCAACAAAGATACATCTTGTCTCCCTTCTTGCTTTAGAGAATCGTGACAAGAACGAGACAAAGTATGAAGTGAAAATAGATCCCAAGACGAGGAAACTCAGCCTTATCCGAAGACGCAAAGCTGCTAGTCGATATGCTACCTCAGCACCCGTTCTGTCAGAAAGAAGAGTAACTAGACCTAGGATTTACGCCAAGCCTCGATGAGCCCCAAGTTCAGCTTTACCAAATACTATCACATTTCATTTTCTGATGAACCTCAGTTCACCCAAGACGGAGAAGGATAATATCTTTGCAGCCGAATCTATTAAGGAAAAAGAAATCTGAAGCGATACTCATGAGGACGACAATTCAGATAGAACTTCATTACTCGACATACAGCCGCAACCAACTACTATCAGTGAAGTAAACAGGGGAAGAATCCGAGACCGTAGATCCAAGCCACATACTGCTTGCAGTTTTGTCAGTAAAAGCCTCTTCGCTCAAAAATATATGCTCGGCAGGCTATCCCATAAGTCAGAGTCATACGTGATGAGCAAAGGACAAGATATGACGATCATTTACGACTTCCTCAGGTTAGAACACAATTCTACCGCGTGAAGAAATGCCTAGAAGATTTCTAGAGAATTGTCCCATCAACGAAGTCACCACAAATCGATTGTTCAGCTACATCCATAGTTCTGCTAGTCCTAGAAGGCGTACACTGTTCTTAATTTTGGTTTACCATCTCCCAGAAGAAAGACAAATCTCAATAGATGATTCGGCTACGTAAGTTCGCATGAATCCTGTCAAGACACCTAGTAGAGGTGGAACAACAACTTCATCTTGTCCACAAAGACACATGCAACAATATCTTGACATGACTCTCCACAGACGTATCCAACCCACAGATTATTTCCTTCCTTGAAGACTCAGTCTCGTATGCTACAAGGGTCTTACTTCATTTTCCAAGCGTCCCGACTCAATGGGAATCCCTAGTCTTATATCAAACTAGGGACTAACGATGAATCGTGCGTCACATACCTGCATGGCCAATAGGAGGTGGCCCAGACATCCAGTTTTCAGATAACAGATTTAGAAACGATCAGCCCAAGAGTTTCAAAAGATCGGAACACATCAAGACCATTCAACTCATCAAACCCACATTATAACATGTTATTACTTGGGGACTATGAGATTAGAGTTCGGCCTTCAAAATCGTGAAAGGGACTTATCTGTCACTCGAGAAATCCCGCATGTCTCTCCGGTCTTGTCGAAATTCTCCTCCATCAGCATCTTCCTTGAACTTAGAAATTGCAACTATGTCCCGGATCCTGACTGAAGATAAAATATTTTAGGGTTTTATACGCTTGCAACATGACTATATAAAGTATAAAAGCATTCAAATTATCCCTCAACAATAAACGCATGAAGGAGACAAACTAGGGTTCGTTTGAAGAGGAGTCTATAGTTTCCGCTCTACTCAGATGCAACTCATACTTTAGTCACATAACTCGACGAACCAAGACAAATAGGTTGATAATTCGACAACGCGCTCTTGATGAAAATATCCGTCTATGTCTCTCATACCACGTGTTTTGAAATATGGTCCAAGAGATATCATCAAAACACTTGAAGGAATTGCTGTTGAAAATCTCTGAATTCACGATTTTAACTTCACGTGGATTTATCACGGAAAAACAAGCTCCAAATCCTAATTTTTACTCTAATAGATGAGAGAAAGGTGTTTTCTGTTCGATAGTTGGGGTCAATCACGGAAATCGGACGTCAAACGAAGTTTCTACAGCCTCTAGACTGAAAGTCGCGTAAGGGAGGAACTCCTATTACGAATTTAACTTAGGGTTTTCACCTACTCGCATACCCGACGGAGCAATCTAGGGTTTGTATCAAGTTCGAACTCATGAGGGTCCCCTTTCTTTACCAGATCCATACGGGAAAGGTTCGGAGAGATAAAATATCAACTGAAGAAAATCATCAAACAGAGTCTCTAGAGAAAATATCTTGCTTCATGTCCAGTTGCTTCACTTTGGTCTCTGCATCTCGAGCCACCTTCTTAGCATGTTACAATTCTCCATCTACCATACATACCTCCAAATTAAGAACCTCTCTGAACTCAACTAACCCCGACGGATCTTGATAGAATTGAGCCACTCTCGCATCACCAAAAACTGACAGGAGATCGTTAACTACACCAATAGAAGGATGAACGGTATAAGTTATCACCTTCATTGTAGTGACATGGCCATACCTTAGCCATATCGCCTTATACAGCTCTATAAATCTTGTCTCAACACCAAATTCCCCTACGAGTATTTCATTTGAATCCATGATTGCATTAGGACTGACAAAATCAAGACCTGCAGTAGGATATTCAACAATATTCAATAGATGTGCTCCGTCTCTTCGGGTTTCTTCTACGCGAGAATTACTGAAAGCTGGGGAATGATGGGTGGATGAAGCATCATCGGGAGAGGATATTTCTATTGTATTTCCACCAAGTACATCTTGATTCGTTCCTACGTCATGAGTCTACAAAAATAAGATGGAATCAAACAAGGTATATCGAGATATGAAGGTGTAAGAGGCAAATTAGGGTTTTGCGACTGAATTCCTTCCATAGGCGGGATTAGGGTTCACAGAAACTAAAGCCACGTCTTATACTAATACAAGGAAATTTAATGAAGTCATAATACCCTAGGATTCATACTCAAGACGTCGGAACATGCAAAGGTCCAAGGAATACATGAGTCCTCTTACAATTAGGATTGTTGTGCACTACCGTGGGAGAACGCGCTAACTGAAGAAAATTTGTAAGGAATTTTTAGATACTTTCTTGAGCAAATATGTTTCTCTATGTCTTTGGAATAACATATCCAAAGTGAGCCTCAAACGGACAAACAAGATAGGAGATGTGATCCCAAAACCGAGATAGGTGCAATCTGAAATGCTCCTGAAATTCTATACGAGAATCCTGATGACAAAAGTACGCGACTGGTTGACTGACCTAAATAACTCGGAATTAGGTCATTCTTCTTGCGTTAAATATGTAATTATTTTTTGTTTTCAAATTGGGGTCAGGAGCTCAAATCCGACATCGTATGAATATTTTACAGCCATTCTACACAAGTCTCCCAAAACTGAAGTTTTTTGACGAACACCCAAACGAAGAGTCCTGATACAAACAGAACGAGTAGAGGAAGGCAGGACCGACCTCCATACCTATTTCACACCAAAAAGAGTTGAAAAATAGTTCTCTTTTTAATCCTAGCTCAAAAGTGAAGCCGTCAAGCAAAAGGAAAAGGAATTAGAGCCAAAAGAGGAAATTAGAGGAGTTTGGATCAAATAAGGAAATAGAGAGTTTCCTTTCTTCTAAAATCCCTCCAAGCCGTGATCAAGACCTTCCCCACTCGTGTAAACACTTTACAAGACCAATGTGACGTCATCCGTTCCCTCGGGATTTTTCAGAAGAGAAATTTGAAAAGAGAATTAGGGTTTTGACAAAATAGCCCTTATTTCAAGAGTTCGACAAAGAAAGGGATTTCTCCAAAAAGTAAAAGAGCCAAACTCCTCACACAAGCAAGGATGCATCTATAGAGTATTGGGACGTGATTTATTCTCTCAGAATTTTTTCAGAGGGATTAAAATCGAAGAGAATTAGGGTTTTGACAAAAAAGCCCTAATTTCAAGAATTTGGTGAAAAGGGATTTATTCTAAACAAGAAGGGACCGAGCCTCTCCCATTCTCTTGGACGGTTATCTAAAACTCTATAAATCCCTTTTGGTTCATTACTCTTCAAAAAAAACGAGCTCATAAGGGATTTTTTACCAAAATACCCTTATATTGCAATTTTGAGCATTTTCAAAGAAGAAAGCCTTAATACAACCAGAGACCGACCAAGCTCTCATCTACTCATTCCAAAGGACTTGTACACATGAATACTGAGTTCTCAAATGTTCGAAAAAGAACGGAATTGAAACGGAATCCAGAAAAGCAGAATGTCAGAGAAAATAAAGGGAGTTTAGCTCAAACAGCGAAGTTTGAGTTCACAATTTTCAAAACCAAAACTAGACATGCGCCTAACTCTCTTTCTTTCAAGACATGAATATACCTAGGGAAGTTCATGACCTCTCTTATGCTGAAGAAAAATCAAGCTCATAGTGGTTTCTGACAAAAATACCCTTAGTTTCAAAAGTAGGTATTTCCTCTAAAAAGAAGTGTCTCATTGGTACAAGGAATTAAACATGCTCTTATCACACGAGATTCCGACCTCACAAGATAGATGAATACCTTCCAAACCTATTCAAGCATCTCCAGAGTGTCTGAAGGAGTAAAAAAAAAGGAATTAGGGTTTAGGCAAAATACAAGTTTGAATTCAGAACTTCTCCGGGACAAAGATTCTACATTTCCGAAAATGGAGTCCAGATTTTCTCATCATGTCTCACCAACGTCACGGCTATCCAAGGATTCGTTCAGGTCTCTTATTCCTCTAGAGAGTTGAAGCTCAATATTTAGCCAGAAAAGAACAATAAGGGTTTTGAACAATTATGCAAGTTATGCTCAGACCCAATCAAGACAGCAGGAAAAACTGGTTCATCAAATCCTAGTTCAAAGTGTTGGTGTATTTCAAAACATAACTACAAGTCATCATTAACTTGCGACCAAGTTTCAACTCTATCAAGGTATTTGCTTCAATCTCAATAAATGGGGACTAAGCCCTATCTCTCTTTCCTATGGGTGATTTCCGAGTAAGAAGGTACCATATGCAGATACAACTTCATCCACAAGATTCATGTAAACCAATTTTTGCACATCCAGCATTTTGACGCAAGGTAGATCTTCCAATTAGACAACGAGATATGCCATGACTTTCAGTTTTCATCAGCTCAAGATATTGTATTGAAGTATCATAACATTCGTCTACACGATCAAGAGCAATGCTGAAAATTAGGGTTTTAATCAGATAAATCCAAATCGCAAATATATATACGCCTAAGGCATGGATTTCGCAATGACAACACTACAACACTCGGATAAAAACTGCCCAGCCTTACTATTCATGAGAAATTCCAAGTCCAGAGTCGATTTCAAGTTCAGAATCAGAACAAACGAAGACTAAGCATAGATTCAGGGACTCTACAAGTCTAAAAGAACGAGTGATTGTAATTTCGCATCGCCACCATATGTATACTCATCATAGAACAATCAAGGTTCTACTCTGAGTAGGGGACTTAATGTAGATGGTGAAATTTGGACAAGGGCCAAAAGCGTCATTTCAAGACCATAGACAAAACTCAACTCTCACGGGAGAGATTAAGCCCTTGGTACTTAAGGCACCCATAACCACGATTTCTAGTATACGTCCCCGCGAGACACTGCTGGTCGTGATGCCGTGATTCCTAGCGCACATCCTCGACGAGATACTGCTGGTCACATAGGTTCTGTAAAGCGTAAAACGTCCCCGGCATACTTATGAACCAGAACAACCACAATTCCAGCATGTCTTCGCGAGACGCAGCTGATTGTGATGCCATGATTCCTAGTATACATCCTCGACGAGATACTGCTAGTCATGTAGGCTCTGTAGATGCGTAAGGACGTCCCCCGCGGACTTATGACCCAGAGCGGAGATACGCATATCTCCTGTAAGCACGACTCACCCTATTTGAGATCAAGGAATGATTCCTAGTGCATCATCGCGAATACAATGGTCATGTCTGCTCTAGGCTCTGACTCGACTTACTGAGGTTTCTGAATAACTCCTAGGACATCCCCGCGAGATACGCTGGTTATTCTACCTCTGAGCCCTTTCGACGGACTCCTAGAACATCCTTTCGATATTCACTGGTCTTGTTGGCTCATCATATGGACACACAGTTGATTCCTAGCACATCTCTGCAAGATACGCTGGTCAAATACACGTAAGCCAAAGTCTCTTAGAGGCATTAATCGGGCGTACAAAGCCTTTTCTCTCTCTCCGGGATGAGTCCCAGCTGACCACAGAGAGATTCGGATCCGTTAAGAAAATCTTCGTAGAGATTTTGATCCGTCTTCAAAATCTCGGAGAGATTCATATCTCTCTGCAAAATCTCGAAGAGATTCAAATTTCTCTGCAAAATCTCGAAGAGATTCATATCTCTCTGCAAAATCTAGGAGAGATTCAAATCTCTCTACAATTTCTCGGAGAGATTCATATCTCTCTGCAAAATCTCTGAGAGATTCAAATCTCTCTGCAAAATCTCGGGGAGATTCAAATCTCTCTGCAAAGTCTCGGAGAGATTTATATCTCTCGGAAAGTCTCAGATAAGGCTGAATATTCCCCATGGTAGGCACGAGCCTCATGTAGGAATCGAGTCTCCTCTCCACACGAATTCTAAGGAATCCCATGCCTTTTCACGTGACTCATCCTAGTCATTCTTACAAATCAGATAATAACTCTCTATCTCGGCCAACTCGGCTAAAGAGAATATTTCTCTCTCTCAACACGTCATCACAAAGGCTGACCCAGCTTCACACCAATGGGAGGATAACAATTAGGGTTAGGGCTGGTCTGGCGGTCTACGACACGTGTGAGAAATATCCGGCTTATTTCTCACCGCAAAAGAGAGTAAAGGCGGTGGAATAATGAGATAAACTCAACCTAGTTTATCCCTATTCCTGAAAAGACGGGAGAATTGCTCCGCACGGAACGGAAAGCAATCCTTATTTTCACCGACTTGAGATTAGAGAATTCAGCTATAAATTGGTCATCTATTTTTCCAAGCTACGAGAACTTTCTGATAACCTCTCAGAGCAATTCTTATTCAAACCCTAGAATTCTCTGATCTCTCTCTTCATCTGCTTCCCTCCCTAAGACCAGCCCTAACCTCTCATGTGACTGAAGCATCCTTTGAACGGCCACTGTGCATGGTTTAGGCGGAGACTGTTCGTGCTCAACCTCCCGTAACTCACTTTCAGAAACCCTAGAATTCCACTTTATCCTCTCACCGATTTTAGGTAACTACAACGAGTCTTTTTCATTTTTCTTGCAGGTTATAATCAGTTGTTGAGCGGGTCTAAATATATATATATGATCAGTTGTTGAGCGGGTCTATTCTTTGTTTTGCTCGAGGACTAGAAAAATATAAGTGTGGGGGTATTTGATAAGTACGTAGATGCTACATTTTATACCCATATTTATATTAGTTAGGACTCGATATTTTGGCTAATAATACTATCTTAGTGCTTTTGTAGAAAATACAAGTGAATCCGATCAACGAAGAAGTAAATGCCTAAATAAGAGCTATTATTGTGTTTGCGGCTCAAAGCACCTTCGGTTGAATTGATTGTGACTCGCTATAGTTCCCATGGTAGTGGGACTACAGAAATCACCACACGCAGAGGCTGGAGAAACAAAGAACTGTCTTTGTTTGTTCAAGTAGGTGAAGCCCACTAGTGGGTGAATACTTTGTGGACGATGTGTCCATTTCTCCGCCACATGTATGTGTGGTTTGTGGCAAGTGATATTTAATAAAGGAAGAAAAATGGCTCTGAGTTTCAACCTTCTCAGAGCAGCAGCAGTTCGAGCATTTTCTTTGGTGGAATTTCAAGCAGCTACCGATGTGTCATCACCAGTTTCAATGGTCATGCTACTCTCCCAAAATCATAAGCTGAAGGTACTGTGGGTATTGTTTGTTCTTGTATGGAATGAATTGGTAGGGTAGAATGGATGGTTTCTGATCGAAGTAGCAGTTGTTGTACTGCCATGGCCATGAACAAGGGATAAGACGAAATGTGTATTGATTGTTATGGCTGGAGAACCATCGAGAAGCAGGCAACAACGAAATGGAACTGGGGTTCTCGCTAAGAATCGAAAGAAGATTGACACAGCAGCAACGAGAAGGGAGGCTGCGGCTGTATGCAGTTGTTGAGATGGAGGCCTGGAGGTTCAAATGGGGTCTGCTGTGGACTGAACTTGGTTTGTTTGGTTGAGCTCGTCCCGATCGTTAGAAGGTGGTCGTGGACTAAGACCGTGGACCTGAATGGAGATGGCAGTGATGGATTTGTGCTCTCAAGTTGGCCACTTCATGGTTTCTGGAGATGGCATCGATCTTCTACTCGAACTGAAGTCGATGGAGCTGCTGTGCAGTCGAGGGAGCGAAGATGGAGATGGAATGAAGCAATGAAATAATGATGGGTATGCTGTCTGGATGTGAACTGTTAAGTGACCTTCATGGGCGCTGGCATAGATGGGTTTTTACCCGATTTTGGCATTCAATAATGATATAAATTGGTACGATTGGAGATGTTGGTTGCTGCATCAACAACAACGAGTGGAATTGATTGGCAGGAAAGAATTGCAGGCGTTGGTCGTCGTTAGATGGACAGGAATGGAGAATACGAAGATGGGTTGTCTCCGAGAATGATGGTGGAAGTTTAGTGGTTGCTCGGTGATTGAGCTTGACTAGCAGATGTTGTTTGTTATCGATGGAAGACTGATGTTCGAGTTTAGTTAGATGGTGATTGAATTGAGCTGGACTTCGACGGAGCTATCTATAGCAATGGTGATTGGTTTAGTATCTGCATACATGGACCGAGTTGGTTTGGATAGTTGCGAAGGAAAATTGGTGTTGGTTGTGATGACCGTGTATATGAGATGGAGATGTCGAGGACTGATTAAGGCAATGGTGTTTTCTGCAGCTGAGAAGGAAGATAGATATGATGGCTGAAACCATTGCAGGCAGTGGTTTCCATGGGGTCCGAAATAGAGTTCATTGCAAGTTCTCAAGGAAGAAGTTGAGATGGCTGCAATTAGTGCTGGTGATGGGGTTTCAGTCGAAAGAGATGAAGCTGACTGCTTCCATTGATTTCAGCGAGATAATTCAAGGAATAATGGGTTCCCAATGTTGCTGTTTTGAATTCGCTTTTGGTTTGATAAAGACTGAATTTTGTGCCAGAGCATTAGACTCAGGACCTGATTTTGCTGTCGTTGATATTTTGGGAGGAGAGTCGATGAAGAGATGCCTAGACGGACGGAGAAAAAAACTGGTGGTGTTGGTTTGTCTGGTGTTATACGGTGGCCAGAGAACTGAAATTTGTGTCTTGTCAGTTTCGGAAAGTGTTTGGACGAGGGATGAGTCTGGAATACGGTGGTGGACTGGGCCTTAGCAGATATTGCTAGGTCTTATATCGGACTCGCAACAGCACCTATTTACTCAACAGAGATGGACAGAAGAGGGGAGGCCGTTTTGGAGACGACAAGAGGACTGCGGCTACAGAGCCGAGAACGAGAAGAAGAGTGTGGCGGCTAGGCTAAGATCAGAGCATAAAAAAGAGAAAAGAAGACAATGATTTGTTCGGTTTAATCTCTCTATCTTGGCTTATTTGTTTTAATGGGTTTTGAGAAATCCATTAGCATGGCTAGCTAGAATTTCTAACTAGGGTTTTAGGAAGAAACCATTTATAATTGTTTAAAATCAATTTTAACTCTCCTTAATAATGATTCAAATGTTTAGTAACTTATCTTCATTATTTGCTTGATTAATTATTGCATAAATGGTTGAATTGATCACATATGCATTCCGTTTGATGTGTCGTGCTTGGATTATTTTCTTTGACGATGTATGCTTATATAAATTGATATGTGATTCTTTAAGACTATATATTTGTTAGACAGCTTCATTGATTGTTTATGCTTTTAGATTGATATGCCATGCTTAGTAATGTTTGATGGGATATACTTTTGGATTGATAAATAATTCTTTAGAGCTGTCTACCTAGAAGCGAAGGAAATTACATTGGTGAAACATAATTTTTGATTTTAATATATCATCTTCCGAGACATATGGTTGATTTTAATAATTGTCTTGAGTTATACCTAAGATGATTTAAAAATTACAATGAGTTTTAGATAATTAAATTGATAAAATCCGAAAAATCCTAGTTACCGACTCATATTTTGTATAATTTTGGTTTAGTTATTTTTCTGTTATTATTCTTTCAAAAATCCAAAAACATCATTGTTGGTTAGTCGATTAGAGATATTGATTACGATATTTCCACCGCTCCCTGTGGGTTCGACCCGTACTTGCCTCTGTCTACTAGTTGGACACCATGCGATTGCGGTTATTTATATAGACACTCCCAGAATCCTATCAATTTTTGGCGCCGCTTCTGGGGAGCGGTTGTGGAATATTGTAATTAGTATTTTTGATTTTTTAATTGCGTTTTTATTTTATTTTATTTGTACAGTATTTTTATTTTATTTTAGGATTTATTTTTCCTTTTGACTTGTTTTTTGTTTTAGAATTTTGTTTCAGGTATCTTTTTGAGGATGATGACTCTTTCTCAGGAGACGTCATCTGAGATGACACTGGGAGAATATATGCGTAGAAGTTCAAATTATCAGGAAACCTCATTTGAGATGACGCTTGGTGAATATATGCATGGGAAACGATATGGAGTTTTTGCTCCACATATGGTAAGTGAAGAATCACCTAAAACGATATATGAGAAGTATTACAAACACACACCACTTAGTTTGAAACAACGATTGAGAGTTCTTGAATGCCAAAGATTATATGCTGATGATGATCAATCTTGTAGTGACTCTCTGTTCCAGACAGAACATAAAGATGACCCTATGGATGCTTGTGTGGATGATTTTCCTAATTCCATAGATGATTCTATCTCACGGGATCATTCACCCGACTTAGAGGTTGTTTCTAGACCCCTAAACTTCCAAAAGTTACCTAATTTAGGGTTAGAATTGTGTGCTTCTAAAATTGTGTATGATTACTTTGCATCAAAATACCCGGAGGATTTGCCTATTTCTGAAATCGTGCATGAACCAATTGACATTTCCCCAGTCTCAATAGAATCCCCATATTTTGTTCTTTATGCACTTCCACGTGTAGTAAAAACTAGATTTTGGGGTTATCCTTTGTTTTTGATAGTTTCAGCGTCTCCACGTTGTCATGACATAAGTGTGAAACTGTCATTTGTAAATATTGTATTTTGGGTTGATCCCCAAATTTTTAGATTGTTAATTTTTGGGGATCCTTTTTGTACATTCTAGTAGGTATATCTATGTTCTTGTTTATTTATTTTTTATTTATTTGTTTTACTTTTTGCATATCATATTATGAATTTTCCATCTTAATTTCTACGTTGGATGACTCAATTACATTGAGGACAGTGTAATGTTTAAGTGTGAGGGAGTGGTTAAACATTTAGATTTTTATAGGTTTTCGCACTTTTGTTAAGAATTTTGAAAAAAGAAAGATATGACCAGCTGTTGAGCGGGTCTTAAACAAAAAAAATAAAAAATTAGGGTATTCTCTTGTATGTTATGACCAGATGTTGAGCGGGTCTTTTTCATTTTTCTTGCAGGTTATAATCAGTTGTTGAGCGGGTCTAAAAAAAGAATATATATATATATAGATACATATATATGATCAGCTGTTGAGCGGGTCTATTCTTTGTTTTGCTCGAGGACTAGCAAAATATAAGTGTGGGAGTGTTTCATAAGCACGTAGATGCTACATTTTATACCCATACTAGAACTTCACCCGTGCCATAACGGCACAGCCTCTATAATAAGTAAATGAAGAATTATGTCCATTTTAACCCTTGTCATTTTTTTTGGCTCATATATATAGTAACAATTTTTTCCATGTTTTTTTGGAGAATTGCTAGGTTGACCGTAATAGTTGTCTCGAAGAAACCACCGAGTGAAATATGTAGTGGGACCAACTGAAAACCTTTACTATCCCAATAGTAGATCCATTATGCTATCATCATTGAATTTTTCTCGGGTTGTTTTTAGAGCAAATTGTAGTCAGCATGTACAATTGTTTCTTTTGTATTATAACCAGCTTATTTTCACATTAAAAAGATCAACCACAAATTCCATAATAATTTACTTGTGTCCTAACGACATATAATAAGAATTGCCCACTACCTGACTACCACACTGACCACCCGCACTACCATCACCACTACCTCATCACCGGCTTCCATGGACCACCACCCACAAATACCATCCGATTGATATGATTATTAACAAATTTATTAGTGTTTATTTAATAAAAGTATTTATTCAGATAATCATAATACATTTATAAGGAAACATTAATAAAATATTTAATGATGAAAGTATATTTATTAGGATAATTGTAAGACATTTATAATGAAAGATTAATAAAATATTTAATGAAAGTTATAAGACATTTATGATGTAAGAAAATATTTAGAATGGAAGATTAATAAAATATGTGATGAAATAATTATAAGATACTTATGATGTAAGATTAATAAAATATTTATTATGAGAAATTAATGATACAATGATGATGCAAGCAATCATAGTCATCGATTTAGCTTCTCCCAAAAAAAATCTTGGCCGCTCTTTATCTTGCCTAAGTTGTCCTAACTATGCTTTATATTCTAAGATGTCTGGTCCTATTTAATAGAAGAATCGATAGAAAATGTATTAACCGATTTAAAACACTTGTGTAGTGGGAGCAAGTGTTTATCTTGCCTAGAACTTCACACGTGCCGTAACCGCACGACTTCCATAATAAGTACAAAATATAGGTCAATTTTAACCCTTGTCATTTTTTTGTTGGCTCTATATAAAGTGAGAATTTTTTTCATGTCTTTTAATTGTTATATTTTCTTTTGGAGAATTGTTAGGTTGACAGAATATTTGTCTCAAAGAAACTACCGAGAGAAACATGTAGTGGGACCAACTGAAAACCTTTACTATCCCAATCCTAGATCCATTACCCTACCAGAAAAGTGTTGCCCTCCCATTACCACACTTACCACCTGCACTACCACCACCAGAACCACTCATTACCACTATCCTTTCCAACAGCATCACTATCATCACCGGTTCTATGCACTACCACTCACAAACACAACCCTGATCATCCCTAATATCTATTTATATGATTATTAACATATTTATTATTTATTTAATGAAAGTATATTTATTAAGATAATTATAAGACATTTTTAATGAGAGATTAATAAAATATTTATTATGAGAAATTAATGATACAATGATGATGTAAACAACTACAACCATTGATTTATCTTTGCCTAAATAAATCTTAGCTACTCTTTAATAAGGATATTAAACAACCATGGTTTTGGTTTAATAATTTAGCCAAATAAACAATAGGTTTTACTATCACACGCTTAAACAAAACCTTTTAGGAACTACTTCTTCCACTACCACCACTAATTTCTAATGATATAATTTTATTTAAAATTATTTACTAATGTTAAAATATATATTGATTACATTAATTAAGAGAGAACAATTATACCTAGCATTTGTAGGAGCGACCCCAAAAGAATTAGGGGCGACACAATCGGTAGATAACTTTACAATCGGTAGATAACTTCCGGGGCATTTTTTCAATGGCCAAACTACCCTTTACAATCGGTAGATAACTTTACAATCGGGAAGTTAATCCACAATCGGGAGTCAATTTAGTTTATATAACTTCCGAATATAAAGTATCCCCAAAATAAAATCCTCTATCTTTTGAATTTTGATTATCCTATAATCGGTAGTAAATAAAGTTATCTTGACTCCCGATTAAAGTAGACCTTTGGCTAAAATGCTACCATAATCGGTAGTGAATTTAGGTTATTTAACTCCCGAATATAGAGTAACCCCAAAATGAGATTTTGCAAAAATTCTCTCTTTTGAATTTTGATTATCCTATAATCGGTAGTAAATAAAGTTATCTTGACTCCCTATTAAAGTAGACCTTTGGCAAAAATGCTACCATAATCGGTAGGGAATTTAGGTTATTTAACTCCCGAATATAAAGTAGCCCCAAAATGAGATTTTGCAAAAATTCTCAATTTTTTGAATTTTGGTTGAGCCTATAATCGATAGTAACTGAAGGTATCCTGACTTCCGATTATACAATGGACCTCTTTACCGAAATCCTAGCATAATCGGTAGTCAAGATTGTTCATATAACTACCGAATATGGAGTTGCCCCAAAATGAGATTTTGCAAAAATCCTCTATTTTTCTAATTTGGTTGAGCCTATAATCGGTAGTCAAAATAGTTCATATAACTACCGAATATAGAGTTGCCCAAAAAATGAGACTTTGCAATTGGTAGATAAAAAAAAAACTAAACTACCGATTATGAAGGGACATATAAGTATTTTCAACCTATTTTGTCTTTTTGTGTCGCCCTAATTCTTTTGGAGTCGCCCCTAAAAACGCCAGGTAATTATAATGAAAATTTAATAAATTATTCATTATGAGAGATTAATGAGACACTAATTAATAAAACACTCATAATGTTTAATTTTAAGTAAAACAAACCACAGCCATTGATTTAGCTTCTCCCTAAACAAATCTTTGCCACTCTTTATCTTGCCTAATTAAAAGGACATTTAATGATAAAAATTTAATAAATTATTCAATATGAGAGATTAATGAGACACTAATTAATAAAACACTCATAGTGATTAATTTTAATTAGAGAAAACCACAGTCGTAGATTTAGCTTTCCCCAGAATGCATCCCGACCGCTTTTTCTAGGCTAAGTTGTCCAAACTATGCTTTATATTAGCTAGGACTTGATATTTTGACTAATAACACTATTTTAGTACTTTTGTAGAAAGTACAAGCGAATCCGATCAACGAAGAAATAAATGCCTAAATAAGAGCTATTATTGTGTTTGCGGCTCAAAGCACTCGAAGGAGTCAGTTGAATTGATTGTGACTCGCTATGGTTCCTATGGTAGTGGGACTACAGAAATCACCACACGGTCAGAGGCTGGTGAAACAAAGAACTGTCTTTGTTTATTCAAGTAGATGAAGCCCACTAGTGGGTGAATACTTTGTGGACGATGTGTCCATTTTTCCGCCACATGTCTGTGTGGTTTGTGGCAAGTGATATTTAATAAAGGAAGAAAAAGGGCTTCGAGTTTCAACTTTCTCCGAGCAGCAGCAGTTCGAGCATTTTCTTTGGTTGAATTTCAAGCAGCTGCCGATGTTGTCATCACCGGTTTCAATGGTGCAGAGATAAAGTGCTCTAACAATCCCCCTTTGTCAATAAGTTTGAGATAGCAAAACTTGCGAGTTTGATTGAGCAGTGCTCTAACAATCTCCCTCTTTGTCAATTTTAGTGATAAAACTATCAATACATATAGACCAAAAAAAAAAAGAACTTTCAGCACCAAAATCCATCATGCTTGATTTCCTTGGTTCTTCAACGTTGTCTTAAATTTTTCGTTGCTTCAATTTCTCCAATAGTTCTGTGCGTGTTCAACTCAGCACCGTTGTTGTTGAAGATCCGTAGCGATAACAATAATGAAAAGAAGT
This sequence comes from Papaver atlanticum, assembly GCA_023531105.1. Taxonomy (NCBI): domain Eukaryota; kingdom Viridiplantae; phylum Streptophyta; class Magnoliopsida; order Ranunculales; family Papaveraceae; genus Papaver; species Papaver atlanticum. The sequence goes on from JAJJMB010010985.1 coordinate 1,364,272, forward strand.
ATTCTCATAAATATTTATACAGAAACATAATATTATTATCTTCTCCAAAGTTCAATTGCACCACAACTTCGAAGTAATACTACGGTGATATGTTTCTCCCCCTTAGTCAATACTTACACCTTTTGCACAATAGGTAAAAACTATAGATATAAATCCACTCTCCCTTACATAATGATCTGTAAACCATATGTATGTAGTATGATACTACCAAATATTTCTCCCCCTTTTTCTCAATAAGAATTGGCAAAGGCGAAAACTACGGGATCATAATGAATTTCTAACAAAAGATAATTCAAGACTAAAGAAACACATACCAACTTTTTATTTAGATGATATCACCAAGTAAACTTAGCGTCTTCACCTAGGAGACATATAGGTACAAGAATCTCCTACATATTCCACATTCTCTCTTACCACAAAGATATAACAATTGAGCATGAGTTCAAAAGAACGTTCCCCCATTAGATGTTATTCCTAAGAGAACAACATGAGCGACCTTACTTTTATTACAAAAGAAGGATTTATCTTGGACATTAACAAATTGAATAGACTTGTATCCAAAGATATCGACATAAATTAATCTCAAACCCAGTTATGAACAACGAGACAACTTAATCAGACAACATAAGAATATATCTTCCCTAGACATGTACAGATGTAGAGATTAAAGTTCACTCTTTATTCCCTAGCTGTTATGCAATCAAGGAGATAAAAAATATTCCTATAGATTATCTTATGAAATCTGATTGCAGTAATTTCACAATAATTACAATCATGGAGAGTTCAATACTGCGGTTTCTCAAAAAGTTTACTCCTCTTTAGCCAGTGACGAACAAAAAGAGTTAGAGATAAAAAAAAATTGAGCATATATGAGATATCAGTTCTAATCACCAGAAATATGATAGCAAAGAACATTTACATCTCATAAGATAATGCAATATATATATATATATATATTAGGTACTGCAAGTTCATCTTCCAAAACTTAGAATTTTGTTAGATCATTGCTCGGTCGAACTCACAAGTGTTGCTATATCAAGCTTGTTGTCAAATTTAGTTGATCAAAACTAAATCTTGATTTCTAATCTACAATTAGTCCAGTCTCGGATTATCATAGAGGCGTAGTTGAGAATCGGACATCACTGCGTTCTACCGTTTGAAGCCGAAGATCATGAAGCTTTTGGAGAACTTATTCAACAAAAGGTAAGTGAAGACTGAACCACCTATTTCTCAAGTTATATTCATCCTTCTACCTATGAGACGATGTCGCATGACTAATTAGACTATTGCAAGCATATCAAGAATTTCGAGTCAAGTTTATCTTGGTAATTAGTTCTCGAAATATATATGACTAAGCTTAATGAACATTTGTTCAAACTTGATGAATTTCGGTTAAGAAAAATTTATTGTTCATAATATAAATCGTGATTCAAGATTATCATTCGTGTTAGAGCACTGCTCGGTCGAACTCGCAAGCGTTGCTATCTCAAGCTTGTTTGTCAAGTTTAGTTGCCAAAACTATAAGTCTTGATTTCTAGTCTACTTATAGCTAAGTCTCGGACTAGGATAATAAGTGTAGTTGAGCTCTAGACTCCACGACATTCATCATGCAAAGGCGAATAACTACTCAAGGAACTTGTGGAACTTCATCGACAAAAAGGTATGTGGAGACTTGAACTTATCTATCACTCAAAAGTCTATCTATTATATCTCCTATCTTGAGACAAAAGTCGTATTGCTATATAGACTTCAATTATACACATTTGCTATTTTGAGCCGAGTTTATCTCGCTTATCTATTTCTCGAAATATGTGTTGGTAAGCTTTCGCTTTGGCCAAGTTCATCTTTACTCGTGACGAATGTCATGTTGATTGTTTCAATCTCTTGAAAATCGCTTTGATGAAAAATAGTGTGTGAATAACCGCTATATAACATCCTCTAAGAATGTTTCAATGATTGAAATGAGAGTTTAGAATATATAACCTTGAATGGATATAAATAGTGTATGTGAACTCATACTTGTATAAGTCCAAAATTCTTGAACCAAAGTATGCGTACTTTACTGGTTTAGGATTTCCGGAGCTAAGTCCGCATACTCGTACGCGTACTGCTGGAAGTTCATGTCCCGTGAATTTGTGCTGGAGTTTGTGAACTAAAAACAAGCTCAATCCGGGTACTTAAGTATGCGTACTTAAGTGGGTTATTTTCTAAAAACGGTTTATTCGTGAACTAAGACATTTATAAATTAAGGAATGCAATCTTTGCAAACCGTGGCTATAATGTTCATGAATCGATTCGAGTGAATCAAAATCATTTTGCTTCGATTGTGTCTTATATACTTCTATGAGATCTAAGCATTTGAACAACTCTCTAACTAGTTCTTTTGAGTCATTTGAACTAGTTATGGTGAAGATGAATAAGGTTGATATGAAAGTGCTCATATGGCTAACCATTGGTTAACTATTGTTGAACCAACTAGGTGTACATGTTTAGGTACGGTTACTCAAATCTAAATGAAGTCACTTTTCAATTGTGTATAACAAGCTAAGTTCGATCTAATGGTTGAAAGATATTAGCTTGAATCTAATCAGGTTTTCATCTAACGGTGAATATTTAATGCTTTGTTACCAAGGAAACTTAAATTACAAACCCTGATTTGGAAGACTATATAAAGGAGAACTCTAGCAACTGGGCAACCTAATCCCCACACCTCCTGTGTGATACTAGTCGTATAAGCTAGAGTCGATTCTCCTTTAACCTTAGGTTTTTCACGAAACCCTGTAGGTTAACGACTTAAAGACTTCATTGGGATTGTGAAGGCAGACCCAACTATTTTCTCTGTAGTTGTGTGATCTGATCTTGCTGTTTCTATCGTGATTAAGTACAATCGTAAGATTGGCTTGAGATTTATATCTCCAATAGGCAAGATAGAAAAGTAGTCACAAAGACCTTCGTCTCATCGTTTGTGATTCCACAATATCTTGTTTCGCTAGTCGATTAAGATTATTGTGAGGTGATTGATATTTCTAGGATGTTTATCAAGTCGATTAAGATTTTTGTGTGATACAGATTTTTTTATCAAGTCTTCGACTTTGGGTCGTAGCAACTCTTAGTTGTGGGTGAGATCAGCTAAGGGAATCAAGTGCGTAGTATCCTACTGGGATCAGAGACGTAAGGAGCACAACTGTACCTTGAATCAGTGTGAGATTGATTGGGGTTCAACTACAGTCCAGACCGAAGTTAGTTTGTAGTAGGCTAGTGTCTGTAGCGGCTTAATACAGTGTGGTGTTCAATCTGGACTAGGTCCCGGGGTTTTTCTATATTTACGGTTTCCTCGTTAACAAAACTTCTGGTGTCTATGTTATTTCTTTTCCGCGTTATACTTTGTTATATAATTGAAATATCACAGGTTGTGCGTTGAATCGATCAATTGGTAAATCCAACCTTTGGTTGTTGATTAAAATTGACTGATCCTTGAACATTGGTCTTTAGTACCGTTCAAGTTATCTCTCTTATATTCAATTGGGCTCGCAAATGATTATTTGTTTGATTGCGGATTGAATTGAGAGATTGAGATATAACTCTTTGATATACTTTTTATAAGATTGAGTCTAACTGTCTAGTTGATTCTCTTGTAAGTATATTGGAGTTAATCCATACAGATTGCTAAGCGAAATATTGGGTGAGGTTGTTAGACCCCCGCTTTTTTAATTGGTATCAGAGCTGGAAAACACGTTAAAGACCTCATAAGTCTGTGTTTATAGCGATCTGACTCTATGGAATGTAAAGTGTCTATAAACGCTGCACCAGAACTAAATTATGATCTTAGAGAAAGTTCTAAAAAACTTGTTATTCTCCAGAAAAAGTTGGATGAACAAATCCGGATCAACTCTGATCTCGTTGCAGAAATTGCATTGTATAAGGATTTGAAATATGTCAAAATTAATTCAATGGACTTGAATAACTCCTCCTATTCTTCTCTGAAGAATGGTCGTAAGTCAGATGATAAACAAGGTTTAAGCTTTGTGAAATCTGATAGGACTCAGAACTACTCAAACAAGATTAAAGATGTTGGTCCATGTATGTTCTGTGAATCTTACAATCACTTTCAACATACTTGTATATCCTTCCGGAAAAGTTTAAAAATTGCAAGTAATCTTCATAAGAAAGCTGAACAACTGTTTACTTCTCTAAAAGGATGTACAAAACTAACAAGAAATCCTAAAGTGGATAGTGGTGTTAGTATGGGAGATTTTTATTTAAAATCAACATCGCCCTTTCAATGATTTCTTGACAGTGGATGTAGCCGACATATAACTTGTGATCTCTCGTGGTTTGTAACTTCAAGCGACTTTGAAGGAGGTCCGGTAACATTCGGAGATGGGAGTTGCTGCTATATAAGCAAGAAGGGGATGATCAAACTTCCTGGCATTCCTGAAATCCATGATGTAGTAGACGTTAAAGGTATGACTGCAAATCTTCTTTCTATTAGTTAAATCTGTTACAAAGTCCATAGATTTGTCTTTAATGCGAATGGATGTGACATTGTAGACAAAACTGGGAAAGTAATTTTCAAGGAACTCGGGGTAAAAACAACTGTTATCTTATGGATACTCAGTTCAGTAAATGTTGCAACTTGACTAAGGTGGATTCTACAGATCTTTGGCATGAGCGTTTTGGTCACATCAATTATCGCCTTCTAGCTAAGATCATTAATAAAGAACTTGTTAGAGATGTTCCCGAAATCAATGCAAAGATTGATGGTGTATGTGGTGCCTGTCAAAAGGGTAAACAAATGAAAGTTCACCATAAATCATCTCGATAAATTCTCATTAAAGCTCCACTTGATTTAATTCATATGGATCTCTTCGGACCTATTCAACAACCTACGGTTGCGGGTAAGAAGTATGCTTTAGTTATGGTAGATGATTACACCAGATTCACTTGGGTAACATTTCCATCTCATAAGAATGAAACCCTTGATGAATTCAAGATTATTGTTAATAGAATCCAGAATGAACAAGGTCGCAAACTAAAGAAAATTAGAAGCGACTGTGGAACTGAATTCAAGGACACTAAGGTGTTTGAATTTTGTGACAAACTGGGGATTATTCAACAATACTCACCACCCATTACTCCTCAAGCTAATGGAGTTGCAGAAAGAAAGAATAAGAACATTCAGGAAATGGCCAGGGTAATGCTCCATAACAAAAACTTATCGTTAAGGTTTTGGGGAGAAGCTGTTTTCACAACATGTTATTTGATCAACTGTGTCTACCTACGGTCAAAAACCCTAAACACTCCTTATGAGTTGTGGTACGGTAGGAAACCCAACTTACACTATCTCAGAGTATTCGGAAGTAAGTGCTACATTCTAAAAGATAAAGAACAGAGAGGGAAATTTGATACTAAAAGTGATGAAGGTATCTTTCTTGGCTATGCTTCTGATAGTCGTGGTTTTCGAGTTTTTAATCTCAGAACCCAAGTTATGATGGAATCTGCTAATGTTATCAATGATGATATTAGTAATTTTCATCATGATAATCCTCCTGCTGAATTGCCTCCATCTGAGACAATTGAGAAAGTCAAGGAAATCCCAGAATCAATTGAAGTCGTCCCAACTGTTACTGATCCTGATATTTCTAGTGACGAGGAGAAGAGCACTGATCAGGATGCTCCTGTTGAACAAGAACGTGTCCCTCCTCGACACTTCTGGGTTAAAAGGAATCATGATCCCAACAGTATTATTGGAGGAAGAGATTCTATTGCTAAGACAAGAGGACAACTTCAAAATATTTGCAATTTTGGTTGTTATCTTTCACAAGTAGAACCGAAAAATATTGACGAAGCTCTTAGCGATCCCTTTTGGGTGAATGCAATGCATGAAGAGTTAAATCAATTTCAAAGATAAGACGTATGGGAACTTGTACCTTGTCCCTCCAATATCAATATTGTTGGTACCAAATGGATATTCAAGAATAAGTCTGATGAATTTGGCACAATTGTCAGAAACAAAGCCAGACTTGTCGCTCAAGGATATTCACAGATTGAGGGTATCGAATTTGACGAAACCTTTGCTCCTGTGGCACGCCTTGAGTCCATTCGGTTGTTATTAGCTCATGCTTGTTTTCTTAAGGTTAAGCTGTTTCAAATGGACATAAAATCCGCGTTCCTAAACGGAAATTTAAAGGAAGAGGTATATGTCGCTCAACCTAAGGGTTTTGAAAATCCTGATTTTCCAGATCATGTCCTTAAGCTTAAAAAAACATTAAATGGGTTAAAGCAAGCACCTCGTGCCTGGTTCGAAAAACTTACTACTTCTCTTCTTATGAAAGGTTTTTCGAGAGGCGGAGCTGATAAAACCTTGTTTACCAAATGGAGTGGGAAAGAGGTGGTCATTGCTCAAGTCTATGTAGATGATATCATCTATGGTTCAACTTCTGAGAAACTTGCAAAAGATTTTCAAGTCTCTCTTGGTAAAGAATTTCAAATGAGCAATGTTGGTGAATTAAAGTTCTTTTTAGGATTACAAATTCAGCAACATAAGGATGAAATTTACTTATCTCAAGAAAAGTATGCTAAGGATCTTGTCTCAAGGTTCGGTCTGGATAAGTCAACTCCGAAACTGACACCTATGCCCACCACTGGTAAACTACATAGAGATGAGAAAGGAGTAAATGTGGATCAAAAACTTTATCGATCCATTATTGGTAGCCTTTTATATCTTACAGCTACTAGACCTGATATTGCGTTTAGTGTTGGTTGTTGTGCTAGATTCCAAGCTAATCCAAAGGAATCTCATCTTGCAGCTGCAAAGAGGATCATACGATACATTCAACATACTAGCGGGTATGGTCTATCATATACTTTTGATACTAACACTGATCTTACTGCCTATTCATATGCAGATTGGGCAGGATGTGTGGAAGATAGAAAGAGTACTTAAGGGTTTTTTTACTATGTTGGGTTGAATCTTGTGGCTTTGCACAGCAAGAAACAAAACTCACAATCCTTGTCTACATGCGAAGCAGAATACATTGCTGCAGGTTCGTGTTGTACTCAACTTCTACAGATAAAACAAATGCTTGCTGATTATGGAATTGACACTGGAATAATGAAGATCTTTTGTGATAACTCTAGTGCGATTCGCATCACCGAGAATCCTGTTGAGCACTCAAGAACTAAGCACATTGATATACGGTATCATTTTATTAGAGATCTCTATGAAAATGGTATCATCAATATGGAATTTGTGCCTTCAGAACAACAATTGGCTGATATTCTCACCAAACCTTTAGACACTACTACAATTCAACATTTACGGCAGTCTATAGATGTTGTTTTGGTTCATTAGTTCTCTAGCCTTTTGCCCCTAGACTCATTTATATCTTTTGGGCAATCAAGGCTTCGAACGCCAGTGTAAGTGTTGGTTCAATTTCATAGTTGTTTATGCATAGATATCAATTCAATTGGGTATCAAAGGTTTCGCTAAAATCCTTATTTTCTTGTGAAAGTAAGGTCGCTCTTGTTGTTCTTTCGAGAATGACATTATATGGGGGAGAGTTCTTAATTGAACTTTTGCTTAATTGCCAAATCTTTGTAGGGAGTGCGGCTGTGGAATATTATAGGGGTTATCTTGTATCTTTATAAACTCCCTGATAAATGCATTTAGTTTCGACTATATGATTGCATCTAAACAAGTTGATATGTACTTTTCTTTTGGTCATGAAGTATCTCTATGGAAATTTCATTAGGATCCCACTAATTTTCGTACTTTTGCCAATTATATTGACAAAAAGTGGGAGAATTAATGTGTAGTTCACACTACAAATACATATGGTTTTCGGATCATTATGTAAGGGGGAGTGGTTTTCATATGAGATGAAGTATTGACTAAGGGGGAGTGATACAAGTCACCATAGTATTGTTGTCAAAGTTGTGATACAATTGAACTTTGATGCTGTGTAATAATACTATGACACTGTATAACAATGATTGAGAGCTATTGTTTTCTCATTGTTATGGCTACGGATCTTCAACAACGATGATGCTGAACTGAACATCCTTAGAATCATTGGAGTACTTGGAAGTGACGAAGATTTCGAGTAATGTTGAAGAACCAAGGAGATCAAGCATTTGGATGAGAAGCTGCAAAGTTTATTTATTTTGTATTCCATATGTATTGATAGTTTTGTCACTAAAATTGACAAAGAGGGAGATTGTTAGAGCACTGCTCGGTCGAACTTGCAAGCGTTGCTATCTCAAGCTTGTTTGTCAAGTTTAGTTTCCAAAACTATAAGTCTTGATTTCTACTCTACTTATAGCTAAGTCTCGGACTAGGATAGTAAGTGTAGTTGAGCTCTAGACTCCACGGCGTTCATCATGCAAAGACGAAGAACTACTTAAGGAACTTGTGGAACTTCATCGACAAAAAGGTATGTGGAGACTTGAACTTATCTATCACTCAAAAGTCTATCTATTATATCTCCTATCTTGAGACAAAAGTCGTATTGCTATATAGACTTCAATTATACACATGTGCTATTTCGAGACGAGTTAAACTCACTTATATATCTCTCGAAATATGTGTTGTAAGCTTTCGCTTTGGCCAAGTTCATCTTTACTAGTGACGAAAGTCATGTTGATTATTTCAATAACTTGAAAATCGCTTTGATGAAAAATAGTTTGTGAATAACAACTATATAACATCCTCTAAGAAAGTTTCAATGATTTAAATGAGAGTTTAGAACATGTAACCATCTTTGGATATAAACATGGTGTGTTCTCACACTTGTGTACAAGTCCTAAACCGGGAACCCAAAGTATGCGTACCTGTACGCGTACTGGTGGTTGTTGGAAAGCCGGGTAAGTATACGTACCCGTACGCATACTGGCGGAAAGTTCACGTCCGTGAATTTATGCTGGAGTTTGAAGGTGAAAAACAAACTCAATCCGGTTACTTAAGTATGCGTACCCGTATGCATACTTAAGTAGGTTACTTTCTAAAATCGGTTTGTTCATGAACTAAAACATTTATATATTAAGGAATGCAATCTTTGCAAACCGTGGCTATAATGTTCATGAATCGATTCGAGTGAATCAAAACCGATTTTGCTTCGATTATGTCTTGTATACTTCTATAAGATCTAAGCAATTAAACAACTCTCTAACTAGTTCATTTGAGTCACTTGAACTAGTTATGGTGAAGATGAATAGGGTTGATATGAAAGTGCTCATATGGCTAACCATTGGTTAACTATTGTTGAATCAACTAAGTATACACGTTTAGGTACAGTTACTCAAACCTAAATGCAGTTACATTTTATTTGTGTATAACAAGCTAAGTTCGATCTAACGGTTGAAAGATATTAGCTTGAATCTAATCAGTTTTTCATCTAACGGTGAATATTGAATGCTTTGTTACCAAGGTAACTTAGATTGCAAACCCTGATTTGGAGACTATATAAAGGAGAACTCTAGCAACTGGAAAACCTAATCCCCACACCTCATGTGTGATACTAGTTGTATAAGCTAGAGTCAATTCTCCTTTAACCTTAGGTTTTTCATGAAACCCTATAGGTTAACGACTTGAAGACTTCATTGGGATTGAAAAGCCAGACCCAACTATTTTATCTGTAGTTGCGTGATCTGATCTTGCTGTTTCTATCGTATTGAGTGCAATCGTAAGAGTGGCTTCAGATTAATATCTCCGATAGGCAAGATAGAAAAGTTTTCACAAAAATTTTCGTCTCATCGTTTGTGATTCCACAATATCTTGTTTCGCTAGTCGATTAAGATTATTTTTAGGTGATCGATAATTCTAGGCCGTTCTTCGGGAATATAAGTCCGGGTTATCGATTGGTTCCTGTTCACCTTGATTTATCAAAAGACGAAACAAAACTCGTAGGTATTTCTGTGGGAGACAGATTTATCTATTCATGTAGACTTTTCTATGTGAGACAGATTTGTTTATTAAAGTCTTCGACTTTGGGTCGTAGCAACTCTTAGTTGTGGGTGAGATCAGCTAAGGGAATCAAGTACGTAGTATCTTGCTAGGATCAGAGACGTAAGGAGCGCAACTGTACCTTGAATCAATGTGAGATTGATTGGGGTTCAACTACAGTACAAACCGAAGTTAGTTTGTAGTAGGCTAGTGTCTGTAGCGGCTTAATACAGTGTGGTGTTCAATATGGACTAGGTCCCGGGGTTTTTCTGCATTTACGGTTTCCTCGTTAACAAAACTTCTGGTGTCTGTGTTATTTCTTTTCCGCATTATATTTTGGTATATTATTAAAATATCACAGGTTGTGCGTTGAATCGATCAATTGGTAAATCCAACCTTTGGTTGTTGATTGAAATTGATTAATCCTTCTACATTGGTCTTTGGTACCGTTCAAGTTATCTCTCTTATATTCATTTGGGATCGCAAATTATTATTTGTTTGATTGCGGATTGAATTGAGAGATTGAAATATAACTCTTTGATATACTTTTTATAAGATTGAGTCTAACTGTCTAGTTGATTCTCTTGTAAGTATATTGGAGTTAGTCCATACAGATTGTTAAGCGAAATATTGGGTGAGGTTGTTAGACCCCCGTTTTTTCAATTCGGAAATAACTTGGAATAGCTATATGTGTCATTGATGTTATTTGGGAATGTTTCGAATTGATTTAGAGAGAAATATATAACTACTGTAAATCTGGATACAGGACAGTATGCATACCAGTTTCACAAACTGGGAAAACTGTTATAGGTCCGGAGTCGTAGTACATGTACCCAGTACACGTACCGGCGTAGCTATATATAGACGGTGACTTAGTGGTACGCATACCCTGTATCCATACCAAAAAAAGTATGTGAACCTGGATTGGTACGTATACCTAGTATGCATACGGAAAAAGAACTATTGGTTTTGAAACCGATGTAGTATCCATACCCGATACGCAAACCGGAAAAGTTCTGTAAGATCCGGAACTTATTTTTGTCTTAAGGGTACACATAAGGTAGTCAATATCGGTTGTATCTGTAATGACCCATCCCTCCACCGATACTGTCCCCGCTTAGCCACTGCGGTAGTCCAACAACAATTTCCTGGGAGGTCACCCATCCATGTATTACTCTCGCCTGAGCACGCTTAACTGCAGAGTTTTCTGCCAACTCTGGAACCAATTGTGTTGAAAAGGCCTCGGTACAATGTAGACGTTCCTTGCCTCTTGTCAGACCGGTATCTGGCATAACATCCCAGCATACTCTCCCACCCGAGGACAAGCGAACCATCTCTATTGTTCCCATTTACTCACTGCGGTTATCTAGCAGTATGGGATTTTTAACGGGCGGTTATTAAGCAGCATCTTCCCGAAAGGTCACCCATCCTGTGACTACTCTCGACCGAGCACGCTTAACTGAGAAATTTTTCCCACAACTCAGTCAAGTGAACCCATCAGGCCTCAGTGTTAGGAAAGAACAAACCACTACTTATATTTCATTCGGCCAACCACTGTCGAATATCGGGGTATTACAATATCACCACCTTAAATTGGAGCCGTCCTCGGCTCCAGAATATATCCAAGCCAAGATCTCCGACGTTCCCTACCACTTATGAGACAACCACCTGACCAATCCCATCCAGCGTACCTTCCCACCCTCGGCAGGTGATCCGTCGTCGGCTCTGATACCATTTGTAATGACCTGTCCCTCCACCTATATTGTCCCCAGTTAGCCATTGCGGTTATCCGACAGTGTGGGGTTTTCAACGGGCATCGTTGCGGTAGAATAACAATAATTTCCCGGAAGGTCACCCATCCATGAATTACTCCCGCCTGAGCACGCTTAACTGCAGAGTTTTCTGCCAATTATGGAGCCAATTGTGCTGAAAAGGCCTCGGTATAATGTAGACGTTCCTTGCCTCTTGTGAGACCAGTATTTGGCATAACAACCCAGCATACTCTCCCACCTGAGCACAAGCGAACCATCCATAGTTGTATCCTAACTAACACCGATATTGTTCCCACTTACCCACTGCGGTTATCCAGCAGTGTGGGATTTTTAATGACAATACTGCGGTTATCTAGAAGCAGCTTCCCGAGAGGTCACCCATCTTGTGACTACTCTCGGCCGAGCACGCTTAACACATAATTTTTCCCCACAACTCAGTCAAGTGAACCCATCAATTATAATACCCCGATATTCGGCAGTGGTTAGCCGAATGAAATATAAGTAGTGGTTTGTCCTTTCCTAACACCGAGGCATTTTCAGCATAATTAGCTCTAGAGTTGGTAGAAAACTCTGCAGTTAAGCGTGCTCGGGCGGGAGTAATCCAGGGATGGGTAACCTCCCGGGAAATTGCTGCTGGATAACCGTAGCGATGCCCGTTGAAAAATCACACTGCCGGATAACTGTAATGGCAAAATGGGGACAGTATCACTGGAGGGTCGGGTCGTTACAAATGATACCAGAGCCGACGATGGTTCACCTGCCAAGGGTGGAAAGGTATGCTGGATGGGGTTGATCCAGGTACTTGTCTTATAAGGGGCAGGGAACGTCATAGATCTGGGATTGAATATATTATGGAGCCGGGGACGGTTCCAATTTAAGGTGGTGGTATTGTAATACCCCGATATTCGGCAGTGGTTACCCAAATGGAATATGAGTAATGACTTGACCCTCCCTAACACCGAGGCCTTTTCAACACAATTGGCTCCAGAGTTGGCAAAAAATTCTAAAACTAAGCGTTCTCGGGCGGGAGAAATCCTGGGATGGGTGACCTCCCGGGAAGGTACTGCTGGATAACCGCAGAGATGCCCGTTGAAAACCTCACACTGCCGGATACCCGCAATGGCTAAGTGGGGACAATATCGGTGGAGAGACGGGTCATTACAAATGATATCAGAGCCGACGAAAGGTCACCTGCCGAGGGTGGGAAGGTATGCTAGACTGGGTTGTTTCAGGTGCTTGTCTCATGAGGAGCAGGGAATGTCGGAGATCTGAGCTTGAATCCAATTTAAGGTGGTGGTGTTGTAATACCCCGATATTCGGCAGTGGTTGGCCGAATGAAATATAAGTAATGATTTTCAATGCTGGACGGGGTTGTTTCAGGTGCTTGTCTCATGAGGAGCAGGGAACGTCGGAGATCTGGGCTTGAATCCAATTTAAGAAGTGGTGTTGTAATACCCCGATATTCGGTAGTGGTTGACCGAATGGAATATAAGTAATGATTTGTCATTCCCTAACACCGAGCCCTTTTCAGCACAATTGGCTCTAGAGTTGGCAGAGAACTCTACAGTTAAGCGTGCTCGGGCGGGAACAATCATGGGATGGGTGACCTTCCGGGAAGGTACTGTGAGATAATTAACATTTGAATAAATCTCTAAACATACTATATAGGCATGATTGATCACATTATAACCTATGGTTGTGATTCAAACATAAAAGTCTCAAGTGTTTATGAAAATCATTAAGCTTATGGTTCAATTGGCTAGTTTCGGCTAACTGTTTTTTAACAATGTCTTTGTACACGTTTCGTTTACGGTTCATCCTAACCAGAGTGCATATCTTGATATGTTAATCTCATTTCAAAGATTCATCTAACGGTGGATATTGTTTGCTTGGTTCCAAATCTATCTTAGCTTAAACATAAAGCAACCTATACTTTGAAAGTCTATATAAGGGGAACCTCAAGCAACTGGGATCTTTGAATCCCGACACTATTCTTATGTGTCCTAGTTGTAAACTAGAGTCGTCCTTTCTTTCAAACCCTTTTAGGGTTTAGCAACTAAAAAGGCTTCATAGGGATTCGTGAAGCCAGGTCCAACTATTTCTTATCTTGATAGTTCATGTATCCTGATCTTGTTTGATTGATACATATTGATCTCTGCACCTTGGTGACTATTATTATAGAGGAGGAATTCAGAATAATAATAGAAGGAAACTTAGAAAACAGAAGACACAAGAAAGTAATTTGAAGAAATATATCTTCTCTAGATTATGAACAAGAAAACTATTACAATTCTCTCTTTGTTATGCTCACAATTTCTCTAGGTAAATAACCTTAAAGTATTTGCTAAGTTTGCTTTTACAATAATTAATTGCCTCACAAACTCCTCTCAAGGTGATTTGTCTCACAAACCTCTCTCTCTGGTCTAGGTGTGTCTGTATCACAAACCACACTCTAGATGTCTTAGCTATGAGCTAAACATCTCTATTTATAGCTTTAACGGTTTCCCAAACCTTCCAGGAATATATTAACTTATCTAGGAATAATTTCTTATCTAGGTATATTTCCTTATCTAGGAATATTACCTTGTCTAGGAAGTATTTCCTTATCTAGGTATACTTCATTACTTTGGTTTGGTTTCCCAAACCTCCTAGGAATCTATTTTCTTTCTATAGGAATACTGTCTTAAATCAGTAATCTATCATAAATTACAATTTTATCCTCAATCAGTCTTGAGGATCACTAGTTCCCGGGGAGAGGAAGATACACATGTATCATTGATTGTTGAGCTGCTCACTCGAACAAGATAAATAGAAATCACAAAGTTCTCTTCATCCCAGACTTTGTGATTCCACGGGTTTAATACTTGTGAGGTGAATAATAATCTAGGATGATCTTCGATCGGGAAGCATAAGTCAGGATTTTGAGGTTAGCTAGACTTTTTCTATTGCTATCGATTTCCAGTCTCACCTTGATCTACGATCAAAAAGGAAACCACACATATAGGCTTATATGTGGGAGGCAGATTGGTTTAAAGTCTTCAATTGAGTTGAAGCAACTCTTAGGCTGTAAAGGAAGTTAGCTAAGGGAATTAATTGCGCGGAGTCCTGCTGGGATTCAAGAGGCGTAAGGAGCGTGACTGTAACTGAATTGCTGTGAGGGTTTAATTTCCAGTCTGAAGTTAATTGGTAGTAGGCTAGTATTTGTAGAGGTTTAATATAGTTTGGAGTTCAATCTAAACTAGGTCCAGGGGTTTTTCTGCATTTGCGGTTTCCTCGTTAACAAAATTTCTGGTGTCTGTGTTATTTCTTTTCCGCATTATATTGTTTATCTTTATAATTGAAATATCACAGTTTGTACGTAAATCAATCAAAGTAGATACATCCATCCTTGTTTGTTGGATACGCCTTGATTGATTCTTGGATATTGATCTTTGAAAGAGATATAACTCTAAATATTATTCCTTGATTGAGATTCATTAAGTTGAACTCTCAGAATTGTATTTAATTTTGTCCATACAGGTTGCCTAAGAAATAATTTGTGGTGTATTTTGGTACCCCCGTGTTTTCAATTGGTATCAAAGCAGGCAAACACGTTTAAGACCTAATAAGTCTGTGTTTGGAGCAATCTGACTATATGGACATGAGTGCAATCTCGATAAACGTATCACCAGTTAAAATTATGCCAAGTTCAGAGTAAGTTCTAGAAACCATCGATAATGATTTTGGTAGTGATCTGAAGAAGATGATCGAAAAACTTTGTCATGAGAAACAATGATTGATAAGGAAAATCGATGGAGTTCAATGTGAAGTTTACATTAAAGAATATGACCTTCGAGAAGGATCTGAAAGGGAAAAGACTCTCCAGGATAAATTGGATGAACATATTCAAATTAATAAATAGATTATTGCAGAAGTAAATCACTCCAAGTTTGTTCTCGTTAAAACTCTTGGGATTTCGAACTCTGTTGTAAAATCTTCCAATCTCTAAGGATTCGAGAAATTCTCTTAATTCATGTCATAAGAATTGTCGTCAGTCTGGAGATAAACGAGGCTTAGGCTTCATTAAAACTGATGCGACTCTGATTAGTTCGAAAGAATCTAATGATGTTACTTCAACAACTGTTGGCTCATGTATGTTTTGTGGTGCTTTCAATCATTACCAACATACATGTAAGTTCTTCGGGAAGAAATTAAAGGTTTCTAGTACTCTTAACAAGAAAGTTAGAAAAAAAATTTCTAACCTTATGAGTCTTGAAAATCTAACAAAATATTCCATTATGAACAATAATGTTACTATGAGCTTTTGCTTTAAAGTCAACTCCACCCTTTCAATTGTTTCTTGACAATGGATGTAGTCTGCGTATTGATCGGTGCATAATAATGCATAATTCTAGATCTTTTTGCTGTCTTTTATCACATCTTTAATGCCTTCATGTTCTATTTTGCGACAAATCTTGTATCATGAGCAAATCTCCTTTAATGGGTAATTTTGTCGAAATAATCTCTTTCTGTGTTGTGTTTTAGGTGGTTGAGTAAACGGTGAACAAGAGGTGAACGAGACTGTAAACGGAGCGTAAGAGGAAGTGGGAATGTCGCACCGCTACACTAGGGAGCTGTTAGCTGAGCATGTGCAGAACTGAACTTTCTAAAGTCAATGGAACAACAATTGTGGTCAAGGAGTGCAAAAGTTAATCAAATATGATCAATGGTCTAAAGTTCTCAGATCATGTTTGAAGTCAAGAGGTCACCAATCCCACCCTTGAACATCTAAACAAGATACATATGCTTAAAACTCGGTGAACCCCCTTTACACTTTCCATTCTCATTCCCAAAATCAAAAAAAGACCCATCTTCTAAAACCATTGACACCACCACCCATACCCTCTCAACTGCACCTTTTCTCTTCAATGTTTCAACTGTGCAACCATGAATGATTCATCACTCTCAAATTACCTACTCTCTTTATAGTTAAATCACTTGGTTCACCTCTCCATGTACCTCTCTGTCCATACACTCAATTCACAGTACCATCTATTGAGTTAAAAGGAAGACAAGAAATCTGAAATTGTCAAAGTGAAGTGAAGATTTCCGTATGAAATCAGTTTGAAGACTCTAAATTGCAGCATGTATGTGACGTCAATGGAGTGGTTGAAGGCTATGGAGTATATCTCAGTTGTATTTGGTGAGTGAGTGACATCTCAAATCCCTAATTTCAATCCATAATTTCAATTGTACAGTTGAGAAACTAAAACCCAATTTAGGGTGAAATTGATGTATAAATAGGGGTGGTATTTGTGTATTGTGGGTATCTTCTTGTTTCCCTGCCTTGTTCTCAGTGATTCTGCTGTCACCAGTTGAAAGAGAAGAAAATTGCTTTAATGAATATCACAATTCTCATCTCATCTGTTTTCACCAAAGTCATGTTCTAAGTTTATAAGCTAGGGTTTAGATGAAGCCCTTAATTTAAATCTAGGATATTTGTGCTGATGTTATTGTTCTTGTTGTGTTTGAATGATTAAGGATAAATATAATCTTATATTAAGACATATTACTTTCACCTTGTTTGTTATGTAACCTAGGTAGTCAGAATAATTCTATGTTGTACTTCAACTTGTGCTTAATTGATTGTTGTTAATCTGTGATTAGTTGTGATGTAATAAGACAGTTAATGCTAGGCATCAATTCCTTAGTTGATGTTAAATCATCCATCTGAAGATATCCTTGGATATGCGACAGACTCGAATCTTCCCCGCTGTCTACTATAAGGAACAAGAATAGTTTCATTAGCCGAATAATCTGGTATAGGTTAAGTGGTGAATTCAATTGCCCTAGTGCCTTCTTATCAAGTGTTTAATCTCTTATTTCATTTACATTTCTATTCTTTAGTTTAAATCTCATAAAAAGAAATTATCTCGTCGTATCGACAACCCCCTGTTTGATCTAAATCAGTATAGCAAGACTTGAATTTAACTTTGCACCAGCCAAGTCCCTGTGGAAACGATCCGTACGTGCCGTGTTTTACATTGTAGACACCGTATACTTGCGGTTTAATATTGTAGATTTCTAAAACTTACCAAGTTTTTGGCGCCGTTGCCGGGGACTCGGTAGCGGTGTGGTTGAATTTTTAATGTAGCTTTGCTGATTTTTAGTTAGGATTGTATATATTCTTTGATTTAATTTTCATAAAAAAATAAAAAATAAAAAATTTGGTACTGATTCAATCTTTACCTAAAGTTCTTTTAGTTTCTCTAGTGTTTCTGAATTTGTTAGCATCTTTTTGTTTATTTCATAGCACTAGTACTGAACTTGTATTTTGGTTTAATCGTTTTGGTTCTGTAACTTTTGGGTTTGCTCAGTCATTTTCATACTTCACTTTGCTGTTTCTGTAGTATATTACATGCTTATTTGTTAAGAAGAAGTCTAGGTGTCAATCTCTTATTATAGGTCCAGGTGCTAAATTTGTGTTGTAGCTTAAATAGTCTCCATGCCAAAGGCTTTTGATTTTGATTTTAGTTAGATTTCATTTAGGTGTTGATTTCCTTTTTATTTTCTTTGTCCCATAGTATGTAGCTTTTAGATATTTCCATAGATTTTTAGCTTTCAGTTTGGTGCTTACTGTGGATATTGCTAGTGGATTGTAGTTAGGATTTATATTTATATCTTTTTTTTTTTTTTAGCTTCTACATTTTGAAAATAAAAATATAAAACTGTTAGTACTGATTTTCCTTTCTAGTTTAGATTATAATCTTGCTTACATTTTGTATTATACTATTCTTAGATTAGCTTAGTCCTTTACAACCGGTAACCCTATCAGTAAGTTCAGTCATATTTGGTTCTGTAGGTTAGAACGGTTTTAGGTTGTGATTTTTGCTTTGTAGTGTAACTTAGTCATAATACTTCTACAGTCTGTAGCTTAGTTATAGCACTAGTGCAATCTGTAGTTTTCAGTCCTTGTTAATCTGTAGCTTTTGTTTTCCCATTTCATTTTCAATCAAGTAGCTGCATCTTGCCGTCTTTCTTTCCCACTTAATGCATATCGGTAGTTGAACACATACTAGCAAAAGTTAAAAATATTATTAGTTGTAGGTCTTAAGTTGTCGTAATCATTTCATTTTTCGTGTCAATTTTCCTTTTTGCTTAAACTTTGTCAGTAGTAAGCACTTGTGTAGGTTAGTTGTAGTGATTACATAATAACTGTTAGGCCATCATAGTTCTGTTAATAGGCTAAGTTAAGTATAACTCAAATTGCATTAGATAATTAGACTTAGATTATATAGATTTAGACTTCAGTCCATTTCCATTAGATAATCATATGATGTCCATTTTTCTTTTACTAAAATTACGTCAGTCAATAGATAGACGTTTGTGTAATATAGTGGTAGTGCATTGTTTTTCAAAGCTTAGCCCCTTTTAGTGATGGTGGTGCATAGTTGTAGTCTTTTCTCTGTAGTTTTTTTTTGTAATTGAAAATTAGTGCAAGTTAGGTTAGTACATCGTAATTAATTGATTGCACTCTCATATTTTTGTTAGTAATAGCCTCCTAAGTAGTCAGTTTCATCTGTAACTATTCACATACTGTTGTTGTTTGGCAAATTTCAGTGGTTTTTACTTTTAGCTTACAATAGTCATATAATTGCTCAGTGAGTATTAGCATAACTTAGTTGGTCAACTCCATCTGTCTATATAAACTGCATCTTAGCCTTGTATTGTTAGTAGTAGCTTTTCATCTTCAATTATTCCATTCTTAGGCTAGTTGCATCCTGTAGTCTAGACTGAGATTTTGTTAAGATCTCTTTTATTTTCATTTCCTCATGTTATACTGTCTTGCCATCTGTAATATATTGCCATCAGTAAGTTAGCCATTACTTATTTCTGTCGTTAGCACGACTTATATTTTGTTAGTATAATTTTAGTAGTATAGTCCATTTTTTTATATAAACTGCACCTTGTTTCAGTTAGGATAGCTGCATCATACCATCCATAGTTTGACTTAAATACATCTGTAGCTAGTGTGTTCTGTAGCTCAGGTTATCCATTTGTTAGATGCCCTAGTTTCTTAGCTTCTTAATTCATATTACAATACCATCTATAGTTGTATATTAGTTTGCATCCCATAATTTTTTTGCATCTGTCTGTCAAGTCCACTTAACCTGTTTCAGTAGTTAACCATTCTCTTAGCGTAACTTAGATTTTTGTAGTTCTTTTTCATATAAGCATTTACATAATCTAGTTTTGTTAATTAAACTACTAGTTAAAATTCTCATCATCCTGTAAAATATCAACTCAATCATTCTTGCATTTCATCTGTTTTATTTTCCCATTTGCAGCTTGTCGATATTTGCATCATGTGTTTAACTCAATTCTATCCTGTTCAGATCATTTAATTAGTGATAACTTAGTTTGTCAGTTGATACATCAGTGTTGTTCACAGTATTTGTCTTGCTACTCTAGTTTCTTAACTGTCAGTAGTAGCTTTCATTATTTCCTTGCCGTATTTGCACATTTCTGGGTACTGAATTTCTTTTCCTTGAGTTACCAGGTACCTGCTGAACTGAAGTACAAGCCAAGGACAAGGAGAAGGAGGAGCAAAACAACTTGTTTGTTGTGCCTAAACTCGGTTTATACCAGCGGTATCGTTCTCGAATTTTGTTATCTGTGATAATTGTGTGAATGATAAAGATAATGCCCTTGTATGCTCCCAAAACTAGGTTGTTTACATAGCCCTGTCAAAACCCCTGCAACATATAACAAATTTGCATGATCCTGTGACATTTGAGTAACTTATTTGCTGCTGAATTGTTATTTCACTGTGCATATCATCTCTGCAAAAGTTCTGTGTCTGCGTGCCTGAGTCCGCGAATCTGTTTATCAGAAGCTTCATCTTTGGCCTGACTTTTGTACTTGTTGATATTTCTGGGTGTTATAACATGTTGATTGGTGTGTCTGTTGGGATATGATTGTTTCTTTTCGTGACCAAACTAACCGTCTAGTTAGAATTCAACGAGAGGACATAGTCGAAATCCCCATTTCTGTCATAGATAGACCTGACCAACCTGAGATAATGGGTGAAGAGTTAAATCAACCCCGTAGTCTCAAGGATTACATGTACCCGACACGGGCAAGCCAGCCCTCTTGCATTGTTTTACCATATGCTGCTGGTCAGTTTGAATTGAAAGCGAGCATGATACATATGCTCCCTGTGTTTCGATGGGTTGATGCTGAAAACCCCTACCACCATGTGAGAGAGTTTGAAGAGATTTGTGGGACTCTGCGTTTCACTCAAGTGCCGGAAGAGTCCCTGAAATTAAGACTATTTCCTTTCTCTTTGAAGGAAAAAGCCAAGTCTTGGATGTATGCCCTGCAGCCACAGTCAATTAGGATATGGGATGATCTTACGAAAGAATTTTTCAAAAATTTCTTCCCAAATCACAAGACTGCGACCATTCGTCAAAGTCTGAATAACTTTGTGCAATTAGAGGGTGAGACCTTAGCTAAATACCTGGAGAGATTTAATGAATTATTTCTTCAGTGTCCTCACCGTAGTTTTGAAAAATGGAGACTTGTGCAAATTTTGTATGAAGGTCTAGATGTTTCCACCTGAACAACAGTTGAGTCAATGTGCAACGGTTTATTTATTGACAAAAGTGATGATGAGTCTTGGACTTTCCTAATCGAAGTTGCTGAAAAGACTCAGCAGTGGGAGTCCATTCATGAACCTAGAAAGACTGCCCATGTAGCTAATGTTCATAGGATTGAGTCTGACTTTGAGGGAAGTGCGAAAATCGCATCGTTGGTAAGGAGAGTAGAAGCGCTAGAGATGCAAAAGAATGTGAAACCTTCTGCCACTACTGATGTGATTTTCAAAGATGTTGTAATAGTAGTAAATAGGATTCGAACTTTAAGACTTGTGAAGATTCGAGTTTTTAAATTTAATAAAAATATACAATAATATTACAAATGGTGCAAGAGGTACTGGAACTAAGGATTCGGCCAATCTTCATAACATAAGGTTCAATTATTTATTCTCAACAATTTTATCTCAAAAAATGTAAACATGGACTCTTATTCTTGCCAAGGTAGATTCTAAAAACATTAGTTATAAATCATAAGCATGGGACATCAAACATCTAAGCAAGCATGACCCATCTAATAAAATAATAACTAATTAATCAAAATTATATTTCAATTAATATTAGTGCAAAAGTCATAAAAAAAGAATAAAATAAATTTACCCATGTATGAAGTTCGGCCTCCTCCGTCGTCCCAATGTTGAGGTTTAGCTCCTCATATTATAGACACTCTCAAAATATTTTTTATTTGCTCAAAAAGTGTTTAGAATGGTGAAAATGGAGAAAATAGTGAAAAATAGGATTTTGTGACGCATGAAAAGCGTCACAAAATGAACGATATAATAAAAGTGTTGTAGTCACTATTCCGAAGTCATTGGAAAAGTGCTACCCACTGCCGTAAATATTCGATAGTTTTCAGCGACTATCTTTAGCAGGTGTTGTTCTTCGTGTTCTTGATGTTCATCATCATCAGCAGCAGCAGAACCCGAGTTTCTGCAACTCGTGCTTTCTCGCTCCTGAGCTCTCCTCAGCTCCCCAAACTCTCCACTCCCCTTCTATGTGACCTGGGTAATCTATTTATACCCGAAAGATGCATCGAATCTCCTCCATAACTTCAAAAAATCTTCTCTTTATTATTTTTATTCTCACGGCAATAATTTCCTGTTTTAGCTTCTCCACGCGTTTGCAGCTGGATTAATCTCCAAATATAACTTATTTACGCTCCAAACTGTTACTCTAGTCATCATACACATTCAGAACACGTTCAAATTCTCCAAAACTCATGCAATCCCGTGAAATATTTCTCATGCACGTGCTGCCCTGTTTTGCTCCATGACACGATTCAGCCAATTCTGATCCAAACAAACACCCATACCAGCTTTCTATAGTCATATCACGTCTACCCACTAAGTTTCAGGGATTGAATCTCACTAAATCACGTCCAAACATCCGATCGAAATTCTGCCAGAGAAGAAATGGTTTTCCCACTAAAATTTAATTTTTGAATTTGAGAAGAAGATGTCCTCCCCATAATCCTGCATGGGTGTCCCTTTAGCACTTATCTTATGGGGTGCAAATCACCACTTTTCGAGCTAATTTTGCCGCAAGAGCTTATTCCCTAGAAAAGACTTAAAACAACTTTATTAGAAATAAAATGAGTCCTAGATAATGTAGTTATGGGTGAAAATGCGTCACACTTACGTGCTTATCAACTACTCTCCGTGACCATGTCGAAATGTGTATTTGTGCTGTATGTAACAGTTCTGACCATCTAGTGGATAGTTGTCCAGAAATACTTGCATTTCAGGAATCTAAACTTGAACAGGCTCATGCTTTGTATCAAAAGCAAGAACATAACCCTTATTCACAGACCTACAACCCAGGGTGGAAGAACCACCCTAACTTTTCATAGTCTAAGGGCCCTGTACAAGGGGGTACATCAGGAAACACATAAGGGTATCAACACCCTAGAAACCCCCAGATGCAGTCGTACACACAATACCCTGCTGAGAAAAAATTGTCTAGCATTGAAGAGAGTGTCGGTCTGTTGACCCAAAATCTTTTGCAAATTCAGAAATCGACTGACCAACGTTTTACAAGTCTAGAACTTAAGATGGGTCAAATTTGCGATGCATTGAATGAGAGGGAAAAGGGTAAACTCCCAAGTCAGCCTCAACAAAATCCTAAGAGTGCATTTCAGGCAGGTACATCAACTTGCAATGAGTCTTCGCATGATCAAGTGCACTCTATAACCACTCTTCGTAGTGGTAAAGTTGTTGATAACAATGTAGGCGTGCCACAGAAAAATGAGTCTGAGTCAGACTCATCATTGCATACAACACCACAGAAAACATCCATTGTAGAAAATGAATCTGAGCATGTTTGTAAATCTAAAAGTTCTAATGATGTTAATGTTTCTGTGCCATCTAATGTTCCTATTGCTCCATTTCCTCAAAGGTTGGTGCAGTAGAAGAAAAGCACCCATTACAATGAGATGTTAGAGATGTTCAAACGAGTCAACATCAACATCCCATTTCTTGAGGCAATTAAGCAAATCCCTGCATATGCTAAATTCCTAAAAGATTTGTGTACACAAAAGTACAAGCTTAATGTGCACAAACGTGCCTTTCTAGCTGAGCAGGTGAGTTCCATCATTTAAAATAAGACTCCACCTAAGTTTAGGGACCCAGGTTGTCCAACAATCTCGTGCACTATAGGCGACCATACGGTCAATAAGGCTTTACTAGACCTAGGGGCAAGTGTGAACCTACTGCCATATTCGGTATATGTGCAGTTAGGTTTTGGAGAGTTGAAACCAACACCTATAACTCTGCAATTGGCGGACAGATCCGTCAAAGTTCCCCGTGGTGTGGTAGAAGATGTTTTGATTAAGGTTGATAAGTTCTATTTTCCTATGGACTTCATTGTTTTAGATACTCAACCTGTGCAAAACCCTGACTGTCACATTCCTGTCATTTTAGGACGTCCCTTCTTGGCAATGTCCAATGAAATTATTAATTGTCGTAATGGAGTGTTGAAACTGTCGTTTGGTAACATGACTGTGGAATTGAATGTGTTTAATGTTAGTCAACAGCATATGGATCTTGATGATAATGATGTGCATGAAATTAATATGATTGAAAGTTTGATTCAAGATTCATTGTCTAACACTTTATCGGTTGATTCTTTGCAAGCATGTTTGGAAAATTTTAACTTGGATCTGTATGATGCTGAATACATTAGTGAAGTCCACTCTTTGCTCGAATCTGTGCCTCATATGGACGTCACTAAATGGCAGACTAAATTGGAACCACTCCCAGTTTCTGATTCCAAGTCTGTTCCGTCCCTTGATGAGCCACCTAAGCTTGAATTGAAAATATTGTCTGATACTTTGAAATATGCATTTTTAGGTTCTTCTGATACTTTTCCTTTTATTATTTCATCTTGTTTAAACATAGAACATGAAAGTAAGCTTTTAGAAGTACTTAAGGAGCATAAATAGGCCTTAGGATGGACCATCTCAGACCTTAAAGGCATAAGTCCCAATGTTTGCATGCATCATATAAATCTTGAAGAAAAATGCTAAACCATCTTGGGAAATGCAAAGGAGACTTAATCCTAACATGAGAGATGTTGTTAATGGTGAGATCTTGAAACTACTTGATGCGGGTATTATATACCCGATTTCAGATAGCAAATGGGTCAGTCCCATTCAAGTTGTGCCCAAAAAGTCGGGCATTATTGTAGTTCAGAATGAATTAGTCCATACTCGTGCAACCACAGGGTGGCGAGTTTGCATTGACTATAGGAAGTTGAACATAGTAACAAGGAAAGATCACTTCCCTCTTCCATTCATAGACCAAATGCTAGAACGGTTATCTAGGCATAGTCATTATTGTTTCTTAGATGGCTTTTCTGGTTACAACCAGATTCATATTGCACTTGAAGATCAGGAAAAGACTACATTCACATGTCCATTTGGAACGTTTGCTTATCGTCGTATGCCCTTTGGGTTGTGTAATGCACCCGCCACATTTCAACGTTGTATGATGAGCATTTTTTCTGACATGATAGATAATTTTCTTGAGATCTTTATGGATGATTTGTCTGTGTTTGGATCTTCTTTTGATGAATGTTTGAACCATCTCACTCTTGTGATGATTAGATGTAAAGAAAAAAATCTGGTTTTGAATTGGGAAAAGTGTCATTTTATGGTGAACTCAGGCATAGTTCTAGGACATATCATCTCGGGAAAAGGCATTGAAGTAGATAAAGCTAAAGTTGACCTCATTCAACACTTGCCACAACCTCGCTCTGTGAGGGAGGTTAGATCATTTTTAGGTCATGCTGGTTTTTACCGGCGATTCATCAAGGACTTTAGTAAAATTTCAAGACCTCTGTGTAATCTACTTGCTAAAGATGTTGCTTTTGTATTCGATGATGCTTGTGTGCGAGCATGGGAAGAACTTAAAACTCTTCTTACCTCAGCCCCTATAGTCAAACCACCTGACTGGAAATTGCCATTTGAAATCATGTGTGATGCTTCTGATTTTGCTGTTGGTGCCGTTTTAGGAAAGCGCGTCGATAGACTTCCATATGTGATATACTATGCTAGCAAGACTCTTAATGATGCTCAACTTAATTATTCAACTACTGAGAAAGAATTGCTTGCTGTTGTTTTTGCATTGGACAAGTTTAGGTCTTACTTGATAGGGTCTAAGGTCATTATATACACTGATCATGCTGCTTTAAAATTTCTTTTTTTCTAAGAAGGATGCTAAAGCTCGTCTTATCCGATGGATACTCTTATTGCAGGAATTCAATCTCGAAATTCGAGATAAGAAAGGTTCTGAAAATGTGGTTGCTAATCACTTGTCTAGGTTAAATGTTGAGTATATTGATGAGTCTGTGCTGATTAGAGAATCATTCCCTGATGAATAATTGATGCTTGTATCCGAGTTTCCTTGGTTTGACGACATTGTTAACTACCTTGCTACAGGTAGAATGCGTTTGCATTGGTCTAGACAAGACCGTTCTAAGTTCTTGGCTGAAGTTAAACACTTCTTTTGGGATGACCCATACCTATTTAAGTACTGCCCAGACCAAATCATTAGGAGATGTGTCCCCAACATTGAACAGAAAGATGTGATATCTTTCTGTCATGACCAAGCATGTGGAGGCCATTTCAGTGCCAAGAAAACTGCTGCAAAAGTCTTGCAGTGTAGGTTTTATTGGCCATCATTGTTTAAAGATTGTCATGATTATTGTGTTGCTTGTGAACCCTGTCAGAAACTAGGAAGTATTTCGAAGAGAAACATGATGCCATTACACCCTATTTTGATTGTTGAACTGTTTGATGTGTGGGGAATTGACTTCATGGGACCATTTCCTAATTCTGAAGGTAAATTGTACATCCTTGTCGCATTTGATTATGTTTCTAAATGGATAGAAGCAATTGCAACCAAAACAAATGACCACAAGGTGGTACTTTCATTCTTAAAAGAAAACATATTTTATCGTTTTGGCACCCCTAGAGCTATAATCAGTGACGGTGGTTCACATTTCTGCAATAAGTCCTTTGAGTCTTTAGTACGCAAGTATGGCATAACTCATAAGGTTGCAACCCCATACCATCCGCAGACCAATGGCCAAGTAGAGGTTTCTAATAGGGAGATTAAGCATATTCTTGAAAAGACGGTTAACCCGTCAAGAAAAGATTGGTCATTACGATTGAATGATGCTTTATGGGCCTATAAAACAACATATAAAACCCATATTGGCATGTCCCTTACCGTCTTATGTATGGAAAGCCTTGTCATTTACCCATGGAGTTAGAACATCGAGCTTATTGGGCTATCAAAAAACTTAACATTTCTCTTGATAAGGCAGGTACTCAACGGAAACTTCAACTCAATAAGTTGGAAGAGCTGAGAAATAATGCTTATGACAGTGCTAAGCTGTACAAGAACAAAATGAAAGTGTTTCATGACAAGCAAATTTTGCGCAAGTCATTCACAACTGGTCAGAAAGTTTTATTGTACAACTCTCGTTTGCATCTTTTTCTAGGTAAATTGCGTTCTAGATGGACAGGTCCGTTCTTGGTGCGCACAGTATACCCTCATGGAGATGTAGAACTCGAAGATGTAGCAAATAAGAACGTCTTCAAAGTCAATGGGCAGAGACTAAAGCCGTTCCTTGAACCAATCCCACCAGAAATTGAAAAAACCAATCTGAAAGATCCTATTCATGTGGACTGAACTGGTTCACCCTTGTACATAAATCAGGTTAAGCATTCCATTTTCTTTCTCTCTTTGTTTCTTTCTTTTGATTTCAGTTATATAATCTTGTTCTCTGCATTGTACAGCTTTGTTGCATGCTAACTAGATATCTATCTTACCATTTCTACCTTGATGTTTGCTTTCCAAGCACTCGTCCAGTTCTATTTGGGCAACACTCTTCACATCTGGTAAACTCTCTCTTATCTCTACTCTGCGTGGTCTTCCTGGTATGATTGCAACTTTTTGGTTATTTTTGAACATTGAGGACACTGTTTAGTTTAGGTTGGGGGTGTAGGTAGACCACATGAACTTTGTAGTAAGCATGTTAGAACTTGTAAATATCTGGAAAAAAAATAAAAAAAATAGATAAATGGAGCTCAGTTACCTTGATTTGTGATACATGTGCATGTATATGATAACTTAGGGTTCTTAGTCTAGATGATGAGGCACCCCTGATTCTAACACAATTCACATGTGATAAGAAAATTTGCACATGCACGATATACCAATACATGTATAGCCTCGGGCCTCAGGTGTTTTATCGGTTAAGTAGACTGCCAATCACTTTAGAATACTTAATGAGACTTGACTAGCTTGTTCTTTGGTTGTCTGGGATAGAAGGTGGAGGTTACATTAAGAAAAGCAACCATTAAATTTGACCTGGTACATCGAAAAGGGCTACCTCTTGCTAAGTGTCATGTAATTTTTCTTTTTGTTCATAAGTCAATAGTGTTATCTCATATTATTGTATTGTTCTTGTTCACAATCATCCAAAAAAAAAAAAAAAAAAGAATGTCAAAAAAAGAAGATAATAAATGATAAGAGAGTCCATTGTGTTATGTTTCAAATGTTATAGTCAATGTTTCTCTCTTGCCTCAAAAATAAGAGAGTAGTCGATGTAAATAAAGAGTCATGTGTTGTAAATAGTCTTGTAATAAGCAAGGGAGGGTGTATGCCATCGATGTACAATGCGGGTAAACTGAAATATCACCAACTCTTAGGTGAACATTCACAAATCTCGTAAAGCCGGACAACTAGCTTGGCTTTGAATTTGGTTCTTAGCTTAAAAACTATCTCTTGGTAATTGGCAACCATAACTTCTGATCATTCTCTAAACATGTGTAGATACACTTTACACTCTTATCACATGTATTTAGTTGTTCTAGTGCTAGAATTGTGCATTTGAAAGCTAGATTGACATATCCAATTGCTGTGAGCTAAAACTGAATTGCACATGTCACATTTCATGGAATCTGAGCTTATATTTTGTCCTAGAACTTTGTGGGTATGTTCTAAGCAAACCCTCACGAGACTTCAACTTGTCCACTAGGGACACTTAGTGGTTTAAAAGGCTTATTGCATTCTCTAAATGTAATCGAGAGACCAGCGACAGTGGTATAGGTAGGATTTTCTTAGTTTTCTTTTGTTTACTCGAGGTCGAGCAAAATTTAAGTTTTGGGGTGTGATCGGTGCATAATAATGCATAATTCTAGATCTTTTTGCTTTCTTTTATCACATCTTTAATGCCTTCATGTTCTATTTTGCGAAAAATCTTGTATCATGAGCACATCTCCTTTAATGGGTAATTTTGACGAATAATCTGTTTTTGTGTTGTGTTTTAGGTGGTTGATTAAACAGTGAACAAGAGGTGAGCGAGACTGTAAACGGAGCGTAAGAGGAAGTGGGAATGTCGCACCGCTACACTAGGGAGATGTTAGCTGAGCATGTGCAGAACTGAACTTACCAAAGTCAATGGAACAACAGTTGTGGTCAAGGAGTGCAAAAGTTAATCAAATCTGATCAATGGTCTAAAGTTCTCAGATCATGTTTGAGGTCAAGAAGGTCAACAATCTCACCCTTGAACATATAAACAGGATACACATGCTTAACACTCGGTGAACCCCCTTTACACTTTCCATTCTCATTCCCAAAATCAGAAAAAGACCCATCTTCTCAAACCATCGACACCACCACCCATACCCTCTCAACTGCACCTTTTCTCTTCCATGTTTCAACTGTGCAACCATGAATGATTCATCACTCTCAAATTACCTACTCCCTTTATAGTTAAATCACTCGGTTCACCTCTCCATGTACCTCTCTGTCCATACACTCAATTCACGGTACCATCTATTGAGTTACAAGGAAGACAAGCAATCTGAAATTGTCAAAGTGAAGTGAAGATTTCCGTATGAAATCAGTTTGAAGACTCTCAATTGCAGCATGTATGTGACGTCAATGGAGTGGTTGAAGGCCGTTGAGTACATCTCAGTTGTATTTGGTGAGTGAGTGACATCTCAAATCCCTAATTTCAATCCATAATTTCAGTTGTACTGTTGAGAAACTAAAACCCAATTTAGGGTGAAATTGATGTATAAATAGGGGTGGTCTTTGTGTATTATGGGTATCCAAGGGAGAAGGGTCATAAACAGAAATTAGTTTCCATTTCTTGTTTCCCTGCCTTGTTCTAAGTGATTCTGTTGTCACCAGTTGAAAGAGAAGAAAATTGCTTTAATGAATATCACAATTCTCATCTCATATGTTTTCACCAAATTCATGTTCTAAGTTTATAAGCTAGGGTTTAGATGAAGCCCTTAATTTAACTCTAGGATTTTTGTGTTGATGTTATTGTTCTTGTTGTGTTTGAATGATTAAGGATAGATTTAATCTTGTGTTACAACATATTACTTTCACCTTGTTTGTTATGCAACCTAGGTAGTCAGAATAATTCTATGTTGTACTTCAACTTGTGCTTAATTGATTGTTGTTAATATGTGATTAGTTGTGCTGTAATAAGACAGCTAATGCTAGGGATTAATTCCTTAGTTGATGTTAAATCATCCATCTGAAGATAGCCTTGGATATGCGACAGACTCGTATCTTCCCCGCTGTCTACTATAAGGAACAAGAATAGTTTCATTAGCCGAATAATCTGGTGTAGGTTAAGTGGTGAATTCAATTTCCCTAGTGCCTTCTTATCAAGTGTTTAATCTCTTATTTCATTTACATTTCTGTTCTTTAGTTTAAATCTCATAAAAAGCAATTATCTCGTCGTATCGACAACCCCTGTTTGATCTAAATCAGTATAGCAAGACTTGAATTTAACTTTGCACCAGCCAAGTCCCCGTGGGAACGATCCATACGTGCCGTGTTTTACATTGTAGACACCGTATACTTGCAGTTTAGTATTGTAGGTTTCTAGAACTTACCACGTATGACAGGCGACCTTTCATGGTTCGTGAATTAGAACGAATTTAATTGAGGACCTACAACATTCGGAGGAGGGAGTTTTTGCTAAATTAGCAAAAAGGGAACGATTAAGCTTCCTGGTGTGCCTGAAATACATGATGTTGTTTACGTCAAAAGTATGACTGCCAATCTTCTTTATATTAGTCAAATTTGTGACAAAGGCCATAAAGTTATCTTCGGTGCTGAAGGATGTGACATTGAAGATAAGTCTGGAAAAATATTTTTCAAGGAATACGTGGCAAAAATAACTGTTATGTTTTGGATATTTAGTCTAATCCTTCTTGCAATCTGACAAAGGTGGTATCTACGCATCTTTGGCATGGGCGTTTTGGTCACATCAATTTTCCCTTCTTGGCAAGATCATTAACAAAGAACTTGTCAGAGGTGTACCCAAAATAAATGCTTAGATCTATGGTGTTTGTGGAGCTTGTCAAAAGGGTAAACAAGTAAGAGTTCCACATAAATCATCTCGAGAAATTACCTTCAAGGATCCACTTGATTTAATTCACATGGATCTCTTTGGACCCATTCAACAACCTACTATTGGAGGGAAGAAATATGCTTTAGTAATGGTTGATTATTACACCAGATTTACTTGGGTGGCGTTCCTGGCTTACTAGAATGAGACCCTAAGTGAGTTCAAGATTATTGTTAATAGAATCCAGAATGAACAAGGTCGCAGACTAAAGAAAATTAGGAGCGATCGAGGAACTGAATTCAAGGATACTAAAGTGTTCGAATTCTGTGACCAACTAGGTATTATTCAACAATATTCACCACCCATAACTCCACAAGCCAATGAAGTTGCAGAAAGGAAGAATATAAGTATACATGAAATGGCCAGAGTAATGCTCCACAACCAAAACTTACCTCTAAAGTTTTGGGGAAAAGCTGTCTTTACAGCATGCTTCTTGATCAATCGTGTGAATTTGCGCTCACGAACCCTAAATACTCCTTATGAGTTATGATACGGTAAGAAACCTAACTTACATTATCTTCGTGTGTTTGGAAGTAAGTGTTACATTCTTAAGAGGGAATTTTGATTCAAAAAGCGATGAAGGTATTTTCCTTGGCTATGCATCTGATAGTCGTGGTTTTAGAGTATACAATCTCAGAACGCATGTTATGATGAAATCGACATTATCATTGACGATTTGAAAGAATTTCGTCATGATAACTCTCCTGCTGAGTTACCTCCTTTGGAGACAACTGAGAAAGTCAAAGAAGTTCCAGAATCGGTGGAAGTTGTACCAACTGTTACCGATCCTGATGTTTCTGGTGACGAGGAGAAAATCCCTACTCAGGGTATACTTGTTGAACATGCCAATCCACGACATTATGGGTTCAAAGGAATCATGATGCTTATAATATTATTGGAGGTACGGAATCCACTGCTAATACGAGAAATCAACTCCAAAATATTTGCAATTTTGGTTGTTATCTCTCACAAGTGGAACCTAAAAATGTTGATGAAGCTCTGTATGATCCCTTTTGGGTAAATGTTATGCATGAATAGATAAATCAATTTAAAAGACAAGACGTATGGGAAATCGTACCTTGTCCCTCTAACATTAATATTGTTGGTACAAAATGGATATATAAGAACAAGTCAGGTGAATTCGGTACAGTGTTCCGATATAAAGCAAGGCTTGTCGCTAAAGAATATTCACAGATTTAAGGTATCGACTTCGACGAAATCTTTGCTCCTGTTGCACGCCTTGAGTCCATACGATTGCTATTATCTCATGCTTGTTTTCTCAAGATTAAGTTATTTCAAATGGATGTAAAATCTCATTCTTAAATGGATGTTTAAAGGAAGAAGTCTATGTCACTCAACCTAAAAGTTTTGAAAGTACAAAATATCCCGATCATGTCTGTAAGCTCAAAAAGGCATTATATGGATTAAAAAAAGCACCAAGAGCATGGTATGAAGACTTACTACTTCGCTTCTTAGAAAGGTTTCTTAAGATTTGTGGCAGATAAGACTATGTTTACCAAATGGGGTGTAAAGGACGTTCTTATTGCTCAAATCTATGTAGACGATATAATCTATGGTTCTACATCCGAGAAACTTGCCAAAGATTTTCAAACGTCTCTTTGTAAGGAATTCGAGATGAGCAATGTTGAAGAGTTAAGATTCTTTTTTGGTCTATAAATTCAACAACATAAGGATGAAATTTACATTTCTCAAGAAAAGTATGCAAAGGATCTTGTTAAAAGATTCAGTCTTGATAAAAGTTCTCATAAGCTAACTCTCATGCCCACTACTGGGAAGCTGCATAAAGATGAGAAAGGTGTTGATGTTGAAAAAAAATTGTACAGATCCATTATTGGAAATCTCTTATATCTAACTGCAACAAGACCAGATATCGCGTTTATCGTTGGTTGTTATGCTAGATTTCAGGCTAAACCAAAAGAATCTGATCTTGGTGCTAAACTGATCATAAGATATGTAAAACATATTATCGGTTATGGTCTATCATATACTTTTGATACTAACACTGATCTTACAGCGTATTCTGTTGCAGATTGGGCAGGATGTGTAGAAGATAGAAAAAGTACATATGGGGGATTTCTCTATGTAGGGCTAAACCTTGTTTCTTGGCATAGCAAGAAACAAAACTCACAATCTGTATCAACATGTGAATACGAATACATCGCTGTAGGTTCGTGTTGTACTCAACTTTTATGGATGAAACAAATGCTTACTGATTATGGATTCTGTTAGAGCATAGCTCGGTTGAACTCACCAAGCGTTGGTATGTCAAGTTTGGTTGTCATATTTTAGTATCAAAACTCATCTAGAGTCGCTTGATTAAATACCAGATTCAACTTCGTTTAGGTTAGACTAGAAAGTCTAGGAATATTGAGACATACAAGTATTACTCCGAAGACCTGAAGAATGAGAAAAAATAACGACTACAACGACGACATCATCCTTCCACTTGAGGTTAGTAATATTGACTAGAACTTGTTTCATTCCTAATGTATCTTTCAAGTCGTGTTATATTTAAAATATAACATGTGAAGCTTGTATATAAATAATATTCTAGTAGACAGACATGATCATAACAGTATGGTCATAGTATTAAGGAATTATATTACGAAGTATAACGCTTATCTTTTGAACTTCGTATTTATGACATCGACATAATCTTGTATATAATTGTATGATTATGTGTATGCGTTAATGTTGAAGATTTCATCCTAAGAAACAATGTTTTACATTTGTTTAAAGGAAGTACATTCATGAATCGAAAGGGAAATCAATAGGTTTATTGGTCCGGCTATTCATTGCATATTCTTTTGATGACCAATATGTGTGAGTTGGTAGAACTGATCTTAACCCAGTTTATGTATCTTGGTATAACCGATCACAATACCTAGACTTATGATTTGGTATGACCGGTCCTGGTAATTGGTGTAATCGATCCTAAGTAATCACCATGAGATGGTATGATCGATCCCTATAATTGGTGTGACCAATCCTTGTAATTGGTATGACCGATCCTAGTGACTGGTGTGACCGATCACAAGTAGGTACCATGTTTAGGTAGAACCGTACCTAGTGATTGGTATAACCGATCTGAACCCATGTATGTGATAGGTGTCTAAAACACCCAATTTTGATAATGATTTCTTATGCTTTTCTTATTAGTTTTCTTGTAATTTTGTATATTACGCTTCTCTTTATTTCTTTTTAGGTACAATGGCTTAATTTGCATAAAAGAAGAGAAAAGCGTCGAAATGGGACGTATCGTCTCACGTGGTTAAAGCTCATGTCAACTGAACCACGAGCCAATTGGACCGCAGGTGTTAGTGAAGGCCAATTCATGGGCTTAGTACTGGCAGGGCTAACTTGGACCAGCTGAAATAAAAGGTGTGTCTAATTCACACAAGGGCAGCACACATGTGCATTCAAGAAGGGAGTAAAATTAGGTCTCAAAACCAAAGTCCAGCAGGTTCATTTCCATCAGTACACAAGCAGAGAGAGATGGGATTTTGTTGCCATCAACCTAGACATGGAACTGGCAGATTTTATTAAGGGTCAAGAGTTTTTTCTGAAGCCAACAAGGGGAAGGGATGGAAGTGGTTAAAGTGGATGGATTTTGGGTGAAATTTGTGAATGGGAAATGAGCAGAAGTTGGGGATCATATGCTGATTTGAGGTAGACTAGAAGCCATGAAATTCAGTTGAACAATAAGAAAATTCAAAGTAGTTTCAGCTGAGAGGAAGAAGGAAGTAAAATTGTTGGTGTTTTGGGGCATGAATTCAGTCGAGAGATGCTGTTGAAATCACGGATTCTGTTGAGTCTTTGTGTGAATCAGTGGCTCGAGTTTATGTGGTAGTTGAAGGGTTGAATTGGGTTTGAAATGATGAGTATTTGGTGGAGTTTCAAGACTGAAACTTAGTTGAACAAGAGAAAGTGTTTGGGTGAGTTTAGAAGCTGCGGAAAGTTCAAAGCTACAACAAGATGAGAATTGCAGAACAGTTGTTCGACTAAAGGCCTGAATGAGCTTTTCTTCACCATTCCAAGCTCTAGCCGAGTCTGTCTGCAAGTGTTGCAGATGCAATGGTTTGTGTGGCTATTTGCCATGTTCTTATGTACGCACGGGGTAGATTGAGCTGAGTTTTAGCAGTCGGTAATAAGGGAAGAGCTGGATACAGAGATATTTAGGAAATGTGGAGTTTTGATTGAGTTTGGCTGTTGGATTTAGCTGCGAAGGCCAGAAGAAGAAGGTTACTAAGTAGCTAGTTTTCCATGGATCTGTGGGCAGTGAATGGTCATGTTTGGCAGTAGCTAGGAGGTGTATTTGGCAGTTGTGGAAGCTTGCAACTGAATGGCAGAAGCTGGAGATGACATGGAGTGGTGATGAACTGGTGCTTCTGACATGGGTCGATGGCAGTCTGAACTGACGTTGATTTAGCAGATGAACGAATGGGTGCAGAGCAGTTCAGGCAAGCAATGGGAGGTTGGAATGTATAAAGTTTGGTCCATTTGCTGTAGCCGAAACAGCCAACACAGGGGACTTGTGGCCACTATTATCAAGGGTTTGTGTGGTCGTTCAAACGGGTTGTCACAGATTTTCGATGCCATGGTTCAGTAGTCATGATTGGAGAAAGTTCTGGACGCGGTTTAGAAGCTGAAAAGGATACAGAATACTGGGTACAGTGACCTGCGTATTCAAGCCAAGTTGTGGGTCTGTTTTCTTGCCGAGAAGTCAGCCAAGAGGAGGAATAACGGCCGTGGATTAACTGTGAATGTATGGGGTGTTTTTCGGAATACATAATGATTCAGCTGAGCGTGCAGGGGAGAGGATATATAAGAGAACCCTAAAACATTAACAGGGACGACCTTTTGTCACCAGTTCTTACGCCTGCAAAGTGCTTGATAGAAGTTCATAAAGAGTCTGCCTGAAGCTACCATCTTTTACACAGCAGCAACTCTGGTTTGCTGCCTGGTTTAATCTAAACTTCTCTTTCTGTTTAAACATCTTTTACGTCTCTGTTAAGAACATATTTATTACGAGGAGCTAAACTATCTTTTGATTAAGAGCGATTTCAAAGCCCGGAATATGATTTCTAATTGATATGCAATAGCT